>SZWC01003599.1:128549-149521 GCA_023375785.1 Penium margaritaceum
TGGATCCAAACGCCTTCGCCCATAACCATGCCCGCATTCCGATGAAAGCCCACATGTGGCCACATCCTGCGAATTCATTCTCTGCCGGGTACATGTAGGGATTACCAACTAAATTCGAATGTGTACATGCCCTACCCGGCGGTCGGAAGAATAGAACCATCTTACCCGGCGTTCAAAAGAAGAAGCCTCTCCTACCAGCTGACCTGAGGATGTCACCAATCCACCCAAAAACAGTAAGAAAACGCACCATGTCGACGCTTTATGCGATGTAATGTCAACATGCTGATGTTGAAAATTCATTTAAACATTCACAAACACCTCAATTGAAGGGTTTGTGAGGGTTTGAAGGGGGGATTGTCTTTAGTTTGCATGGGGGGTCCGAGACTCTACATGCGTTGAAAGGGAACGTGATCGGCCCTGCTATCGCGGGGCCCAATAGAAGCCCACACTAATTTGGGGCCCAGAGGATCCCACGCAAAACTAAAACACTAAAATCCTGAAATTAATTCGGGTTGTAGTTTGATTAATTTTTCCATGTTAAGACGGGAAGGGTTTGCGTGTTAGGAAAAATAGAAGAACGAGAGTTCCCCCTCGATTTCCAACAGAGGCGTTATCGCTCGATCGCAGTCTAGAGATGACCTCTTTGTTTCTTTTTCTTCGACACACAAGCCCCCTCGGTTGATGTAGGGTTTTATGTTTTGTGCGCGCTCCACCCACGCAAAACTTAGAAAATCCTAAACCAAACCAAGAGGATGTGCAGCAGGAGGGCCAGTCCGGCCCTCCCACCTCGCGATAGCGAGGTGGTGGCTACGAGCCACCCCTCGCTATTGCAAGGGTTGGCCAGTGGCCAGCCATATGCTAGCTACAGCCGGCAAGCGTCCGGTCAAATGACCGGTCGGCCACCAAACGGCAAGCCACCAGCCGTCGATCGAGCTAGTGGCTCGATTGGCGGCCAGAAGCCACGAGGCCTCAAGGGCAGAGGTCTTTGGCCTCGTGTCCTTGCCCTCGTGAGAGCAAGCGAGCATGAGGGATACAGCGATAGCGAGGAATGAGGTGCGCACGAGAAAAGTCGGTGCAAAAACTCTAGCGTCTGAAGAAAAACCGCAAAGCATCCCGGCAAGCACCCAAGATGACGTGGCAGTTGTCTAGCAACTGCTGGGGGACGAAGCCACCACTCATCGGTGCTCCGGCGCCAGCTGCATCAGCATCAGGGATCTACACAAGCATGGACACAGCCGAGTGGTCAGAGTGAGTTGTACAAACAAACAAGGACGGCTCACAACACAACACACACGAGAAAAGTTTGGCGCGAAATGGCCGATTGTGCTTCGCACGTGACGACTTTGCACTGACGCCTAATAAAACAAAACTCGAGTTCGTTTAGGTCAAACTACGAGTTGCGAAACCAGAAAACTCGTGTGAACTCACGAGTTTGAGGGAATACCCCCACGTTTTGAACCCAGAACAAGGGGGCAAGGTAAAAATGAAAATGGGCCTCCAGAGACTCAAGATATTCGAGTCTCCTTGCATAAGCCATTGATGAAGATTGCCCCCAGAGTGACGCGTAGGGGAAAACCCCTCAAGCGAGCTGTGGATGCCATTCTGCGAGCTCCGACAACGACCTCAAAGTAGGAGCTAGAGCCGTTGTGGTTTTCAAAACAATACGACCCTCGCGACCAAGTAGTTTTGGCGGTAAGAAGATATATAAAACGCCGCGAGCGGCTGTAGTAGTAGCACAAATGCCAGAGGGGTACCGGCTTAAATTGTAACTATTTAAGCACCTTAAAGTGTGCTGGAAAGTTATTGAGGAGCTTTACTTTTTTTGCCAACTTCTCTAAGCTTTGCCCACTTGCCAAGGGGGCTAGGTGGATTTTTCTTCGAATGGATGGGGAGTGCCTCTCCCCAAACCACCAACATTTGCCCTCTTCTCAAGGCTCCCTCCTTCCTCCTCCATCCAAAAATTGGGACACCACTTCTTCTTAAGGTGAGGACCTCTTACGACCTGAGAGCACCCTAAAAACAAGGAGGTGACTCCCTGAATATTTTTGGCGCCCTCCCCAACGTTGCCGGCTCAAGGAAGACGCCACTAAGAGACGCAAGAGGCATCAAGGAACGTGAAGAGGAGGCCAAGGATGGCAATAAGACAATAGGAAGATAAGACGTAGGAAAGGAGAGGAGTTGTTTGGAATGTTTAGAACTCCTCTCCCAGCTTTCACCCTTGTTTTTGTAAGCGGCACTCACATTTCTTGGACTCCCTTGAAGCAAAAATTGTAGTTTTCCTAGATTCTAGTCACTACCAAGTTCCGTGAGTCACGACTTAGGAAGACTTGTTTCATAATTCACGTGATTGTGCCACATGGTTGTGTCGACCGCAGCGGCCAAGGAAAATAGAAATAAAAGTCATAACTACTTCAACGATCATGAGAGCAAGGAGGCGTTGGGAGGTGACACATCCTCCAACTGGTGATCCTCACATAGGTCTTCTCCCGCAAGTTGCACGGATGACATAATGGCAAGTGTTGGACCATCCAAGACCAACGAGGGCAAGGTGGTGATGGCCTCACCACACAACCCCGAGGGATTCCAAGTCTTAGGAGCTGACGCCACGAGCACAGTTGCCAAACCAAAGGCAGTGACGAATGGGACACCTTGGAGGCAAATGCGTGAACCGTACCCTCATGTAGTGGGTAAAGGTCTACTGACAGTGCAAGGCCCTAGAGACTATCACTCATGCTCTGACGACATCAGAGGTGAAGTTCGCATTCGCCAACCTATTGGCCCACGTCGGACAGAGCATCATGGACTTCAAGTGTGATCGCCAGCTGTAGCGCCGATCATGAGGCAAGACGCCAATGAGGTGACCTCGACAAGGTATTGCAGAGCATGACCCATGTGCGGATGTAGCAGCAAATGCAATGGGCCGCATGTTCTCATGCTATAGCCAGTGGCAGTGACGAATTTCCTAACTCGACAACTTCAGGCCACCTAACTCGAAAACTTCAGGCCACTCAAGAACACATCCTTCCTCCCTGAAGGAAGGGCGTGAAGTTGACCGGTTGGTTGAATCGTATGGAGAACGTCATGCGTGCCCACAAGGCGCCACTCGGTCAGTTGGGCAATCTTGCCACAACGTAACTGAAGAACAAGCTCTTCAAGTACGTGGTCAAGTAGTGGGACGTGTAACAACCACACCTTGAGTGGAAGGCCTTCTACGTGATCATGTGTAAGAAGTGCACCCAACGCAAGGAGGCACAACGAGACGATGGGACCCAGACCTTCAAATACGCGGAGTGCATGCTGCTAGAGTACTTGCATGATGGTCTTTGCCAAGAAGAAGTTGAAGGACAAGACCACCAAGACGGCAAGTGGCCAAACTTGGACAAGCTCGAGGAAGTTGCACGACTACACAAGTGAAGTATATTCGGCAAACCCAAAGTTCTACTCTGATGCATGGCCAAACACACATGCACAAGGCTGTGACATGCTCATGGACGATGCAGGGGATGGTGGGTCAGCCGGACAGTGAGGCAGGACCAAGGGCAAGCAACCCACAAACCCTCTAGTCAAAAAGGATGGTGGGCAAGGCCCCCAACAACAAGCGCAGCCGTGATAATGACAAGCTGTAGGCGACGCGTGAGCATCGCAGCGCAGTCTTCTATGACGGGCTCTGCCACAACTGCATGCAGCATGGCCACTTTAGGGCCCAATGCCCTGAGGCTACGGGTGGTGGGAAATCGATCGTGGTGTTGGTCGCAGCTACGACACCTCGTGGAGATGGTACAACAGGAGGCCACTGACAGGGCCGTGGACAGGGCCACGATCACACCAATGGGTCTGGCCGTGGTAATGGAAAGTGCCGTGGAGCGGGTTTTTTCCACCCCTGAGTGACCTTAGCAAGGACCACCCAGGGGAAAAACTAGATCACGGGTGTGGGTTCATGTTTCCAGATAAGGATGTTAAACAATATGAGTTTTTGACAAGTTTGAATTTCTCTCTTGTAAATGCTTAGTGGTGGCAACCAACCACAATGTAAGAGTTGTGTGATGCAGTGATTGAAGAAAATGCCCTTAACGCGATGAGTTAAATCACGTTCACTATAGCTTTGGTCGACAAATTTGACCTAGTCAAACTTGAAGATTGGAAGGCGCCAACCGGATTCACATGTGCCCAGAAGATGTGTTCTCAAGTGGGTGAATCATGGGAGCTGCGACGTCCTTTGTGTAGATTCTATTTTTATCACAAACTCGGCTTGCCGTTGTCGAGCCTGTTCACTCAGAATAGTGGAGGTAAAATGATGATGCAGTTCAAAGGACATCTAACTGGCGCTCTTGAGAACGTACTGGCTCACACTAGAGGAGATGACTCCTTTGTTAGCATTGGCTTTACCAGAGAATTGGGCTCCAGGTACGAGCCATCAAATGGCACAGTTGTTGTCGGTGACAACCGTACGGTACCCGTGATTGGTACCTAGAAAGTAAAAACTTGCATTCAAGGTTAAACACAGAGTGTCACGTTGAAGGTACTCAACCTCCTTACATGGTGCTAGGAAATCCATAGCTCTGTAGGAACAAGGCTCTGATGTGCTTTGAATCACAACGCTTTATTCTTTGGAAAGGATAGCCTCCCTTTATGTTGATTCCAAGTATGGAACTGCCACCGACACGACTAAAAGTCCATGCAAGCTTGTCTGCGATGCAGGTCAAGAGACGAATTCAATAAGGGTGTCGATATTTCATGGCTCAGCTATAGAAAGTGGAGGATGACATGAAGGAAGACACGTCACAAAACATCAAATCTCTGTTTACGGAGTTTTCGGGTGGATTCCAAGACCGGCTGGGCTTCTACCAGAATGACACATGGGCCACATGATTCCGCTGCATCCGGAGACGACTCCTCCATTTAGACCCGTTCATTGCCTCAATAGAATAGAGAGGCGAGAAGCTGAACGCTAAATCAAAGAGAACCTTGCAAAGGATTGGATTGAACCAAGTAGCTCGTCGTACGGTGTGCAGATCCTTTTCATGAACCAAAAGGAAGGTGGTTTACACATGTGCATGGACTATTGGTCATTGAACAAGCTGATGGTGAAAAATAGATTCCCCTCACTTTGGATTGAGGAACATTTTTACCAACTCCAAGGGGAAAAACTATTTTCATCCTTGGATTTGTCTCAAGGGTGTCATCAAATCCGCATTACAGAAGATGATGTCCCCCAAAACACATTTCGAATACACATAGGACACTATTAGTTCCGAGATTTATGCTTCGAGCTGACGGACACCTCGGTAATAACCCAAGGAGAAATGAAATGAATACTCGCCAAGGAACTCGGCCAATTTCTCTTGGTTTACCTGGAAGACATCCTAGTCTTCTCCAAATCCATGGAAGAGCACATAGAACATCAGTGTAAGTTCCTCGCGATCCTTTGGGAACAGACATTTTGTACAGAAGTGAGCAAGTGCAAGTTTGAACAAGATGAGCTTGAATACCTTCGACACATAGGTGGCAAGGATGGTATCTGTGTCGACCCACGAAAGGACCAAGTCGTTGTGGACTATCCATGCCCAAAACACATTGGGCACATTTGGTCTTTCCTTGTCCTTGCAAACTATTTCCGATGGTTTATGCAAGGGTACTCCACCTTGGTAGAGCTGCTAACAAGGCTCACACAAATAGACGTGCATTGGGATTAAGTTTCTTAATGCGAGATTGCCTTTCTCAAAGTCAAAGACCATCTATCCACAGCACCCGTCTTAGTACTTCACGACCCATCGCAACCGTGGGAAGTACGATCTGATGCGTCGGTAGTAGGACTTGGAGGAGTTCTCATGCACAAAAGTCACCTAGTTGAGTATGAGAGCCAGAACCTCATCCCTACCAAGATACGGTATACAACTGGGGATCAAGATCTTCTCGCGGTGGTACACACTTTCAAGACGTGACATTGCTACCTTGAGGCCGCTGAAGGGGTTGTGACGGTCGTGACCGACCAGGTCCCATTGGTGTTTTTCCAAGAACAACCGAACCTGTCAAGAAGGTAGGCGCATTGGAGCAAATACCTCAGCCGATTCTTGTTCATATGGGAAAATTGGCCCAAGATGCATGAATGTGGCCGATCCACTAAGCCAACAACTTGTGGAAATTAAAGAAACCACCAAGGTCGGTGGGTGTTTTACGGCCATTGCGATAGCAAGTGTGTAAACACCTAATTCCCATGCACCTCTACGGCAACCACCTCGAGAGATTGTCCCTGACAACAATTGTGTAACCAGGATCAAGATGGGATACTATGTGAATTATTGATTTCAAGGCTCTTGAAATCTAGACAAGTATGGATTGGTGGAGGCTGTACAGAACTTTTGGTATGGAGAACAAGTTGTGGTGCTAGACTCTGGAGACCTTCGAGCAAAGATTATCTCCCAGTTCTATGACCCGCCGGTTGCAGGTTATGTGGGACCTTGAAAGACCGGACAGGAACTCTTGGACCACTATTGGTAGCCAGGATGGAGCGTTGATGTTCGTAAGTATTGCATGACATGCAACGCATGTCTTTGGAAGAAGGCTAGTAAGAAGAAGCCTGATGGACTCTTCCAACGGATTCCCATTCCTGAAATTCCATGGGAGTGCATCAGCATGGACTTCATCGCTGGTCTTTCGGACATGGCCCGCGACCACGATGCAATACTAGTGGTTGTGGATCTTCTGACGAAGATGACACACTTCATTCCTACAACCATGTGAACGCATAGGAGACCGCTTGCCTTGTCTTTGAGAGTATCCTACCATAGCTTGTTGTTGTGCATTATCTCCAATCCAGATAGAAAATTTACTTGTAAGTTATGGCAAAAGATGCACAAGTTCTTTGACAACGAGTCACAAACATCGACAGCATTTCACCCACAAACTGGCAGACAAACAAAGTGCATGAATCGCACTTTGGATTAAATACTCCATAAGTACGTGGATCCTACAATGAATGGCTAGGAGCACCGGCAGAGTTTGTACTGAATAACTCAGTGAACGAGTCTACACGATTCACAACATTTTTTGTTGAACAATGGTCAACATCTAGTGGTGCCCTCTCCATTCATAAAGAGTGGGAGTACAGGATGACATGTTCCTTCTACTCAAGCCTTTGCCCAGCGGATAGAATCCTTGTTGTAAGAGGCAAAAGGTTACCTTCAAGCCACTCGGCAATGACGAAAGACATATGCCGACAAAATTCACCGTGAGGTCTCGTTTGAGATTGGTGATAAAGTGTTGCTTAGTACTAAGAACCTTTGGCTGAAGTCGCCAGGGGTCGCGAAAACTCGTACCGAAGTGGATTGGATCATTTCTCATCGTGGCATGTATTGAGCTAGTGGCATTCCGATTATTGCTTCTGCCGAGTATGAAACTACATGACGTATTTCATGTGAGCCGGCTGGCTCCATACACGACACATCGAACTGTTCAGCCATCGCCAGCAGTCCGTTGCCGATAGCCAATACAAGGTCCTTCACCTACTCCAGCACGGAGAGCGTACACTCCGGTCGCGCATTGTTAGGGAATACGTCGTTCATTGGGCAAGTTGTGGACCTGAACATAACTCATGGGAGTCCAAATCTCGTTTGCCCACAAGGGTGGTCAATGAATTCTGGAGGGACTTAACAGCTCGCACAGATTGACGCACGACAGGAAGCACCACCTGAATGCGAAACACGTAAAAAACATTTCTGCACGGCGGCATTCATGGACGGCAACCATAGGTGGTTGGGGACGCCCAACATGGTTGTTGTGCGCACGCTCTAGCCTAAAGGGGAGATGCTACTAGATATCCTGACCAATAAGTTGTAGCTTAGGTCGAAGTGCCCTGCACGTGTTCATATCTAGCTGGTGATTGAAATGATAAGTTTTATTTTACATTGTTCACGAATCACTATCTGGCACTCTCACTTGTTGGTCATGAAGCGGGATGGTTCATAGTAAGTGGTGAGGAATGTAGCGGGAGGGCCAGGTTGGCCCTCCCACCACATGATAGTGAGGGGGTGGCCGCAAGCCACCCCTTGCTATTGTGAGGATTGGCCGGTGGTCAGCCAATGGCCAACATCTGCTGGATACCAGCCGGCCGGCAGCCGGCCGATTGGGTGGCCGGCGGCCGGTCAAGTGACTGGCTAGCCACTGGCCGGCGAGCCACCAGCCGCTGATTGAGCTAGTGGCTCAATTGGCGACCAGGAGGCCATGAGGCCTCAAGGGCCAAGGTGTGTAGCCTCGTGTCCTCGCCCTCGCTTGCCGTCCTCGCTGGTGAGAGCAAGTGAGCATGAGGGATAGAGCGAGAGGGAGGAATGAGGTGCGCACAAGAAAGGTTGGCGAAATATTGCTGAATTTGTCTCGCACGCAACAATTTCATGCCGACACATCAAAAAACAAAACTTGAGTTTGTTTAGGTCAAACTCCGAGTTTTGAAACCAGAAAACTTGTATGAACTCACGATTTTGAGGTAATACCCCCCTCGGTTTGGACCCAGAACAAGGGGACAAGGTAAGAACGGAATTGGGCCTCCGGAGACTCAAAATATTTAGGTCTCCCTGTACGGGCCGTTGATGATGATTGCCCCTGAAGTGACGCAGAGGAGCAAACCCCTCGAGCGAGCTCTAGATGCAATTTTGCGAACTCCAACGACGACCTCAAAGTCGGATATGGAGACACAGCCATTACAGTTTGAGTTTTGAAACAAAACAAGAGGCATTTGCTACATGCAAAGCATGCATAGGATAACATACTAACCTACGAAAAGATGCACTACTATCATCATTGGATGAGACTCTGAGTGAAATAATGCTTTGTAAAGGGTTTTATTGAAATGCTCCTCTTTAGATTGTATTAATCCCACAAGCATAAGGAAATTCCTGGTATCTTGGGATTTCCTTCTACTTGTGGGTATTCGGTGCACAGTCACATCTAAATCCTCATGTACATATAAACCTATGTCTATGTCTACATCTATTCTTACATACATATACACATCTTCAATTACATCTATATGTGCATGTAAATCCACATGTCCACATTGATTGACTCTGCCACAGGTATGAGGTTTTAGATGTTTGAGTTGAGCTTTCTGACGAACGTGGTTGATTCCTCGCTTTGCTCTTCAGTGGACTCAAACCATGGAAAAATATGGGTATGCCAGTAATTCATGTGATGGTTGATGAACGGATCCCAAGTAAAGTCAAAAGTGGTCCAGATTACGAGGATGTAAGAACTCCTAAAAATGTACCAAATAGTGGATGAATATGCCTGGCAGCAAGGTCTGTGACATGGAGACATCATAAGCAACCGCATAAACTATCAAGATTGGTTGTATGAGCGCCATTGATATGTCCAAGAACCCAGTCCTCTCTTGTCTCACACAGCACATTGAAATCAACTACCACTATGCTCAGGACTTGGTCGCTAAGCAGACAGTGGAGCTTCACTATGTTGGTATGAAGATAAATTGGGCCGATATTTTTACGAAGCCACTAGACAAGGATGTCCACCAGGCAAGCAGGCAAGGTATTGGCATGGTCAAAACAAGTTACAAAGACTCATCTTATCAGCTGATGTAACATGCAAGGGAGATACTTGTTGAGTATTTATGCCCCTTGTTCACTATTGTAGGATGGTTCAAGAATTCCCAATCCCTTCTGGAGGTATGACCCTTGGATCAGTTGTGGGGTGAGCCACTTATGCTATGTCTCCTGTCGGAAATGATTTATGGGTATACCACGTGGATGAATGGAACAATTGGCTGTTTTTTCATTTGGCCAAGCCAATGATTATGAGATTGAACCTGACCCCATGCATGTATTCATTGCAAAGTAAGCTTCCAAAACAGGAATTCCGTAGCTCCTTTGAAGCTACGTTGTTGGCCTACCACCTTGGCAGTACCATTCTTACGTGTCACAATGCAAGTCCATTAGTTATGCGGTTGGATTGAGCCATTGAGTAAAAATGTGCTTTTGAGTTCTAGGACTGGATAGACATCTATAGATGGACTTGCTTGCATGTGTGCAAGTAAGTTCTTTGAAAGTAATTCCTCACCCTTTCTTGGTTCTCTTGTGTAGTGAAGACTTGAGTGGTTCTTTATGTGTAATGTCAAGGCGTTAGTACTCTTGAATGTGGAGTGTATGGTTGAGATTCATAACTCACACATGTAAAGGAAGAATGTGTAACCACCTTTGTGAACCTATTTTTTTTGTAGCTTCTTTTCCACAGATTTGTTAGCTAACATGGCGCAGCTTGGATGGGGGTCGACAAATGGTGAGACATAGGAGATGGCGCAACAGTAACAAGAGGAATCCAATAGGCAGCATTGACAGTAGAAGGGACAAGAGCTACGGCAAAAGCTACTTCTCGTCCACTCCTCCGCGGGAAGTTATTCATCCAAGATCAGGCGAGGAGAGGACATTAGGAAGCAGCCAAGGGTTGGAGGAGACAGCAGGTCGAGCTGCCCACCGTGGGAATAGGACGGCAATAACAGGCGGTGGTGGGACAGGTGGGGGGGCTTAGGGAACAGACGGATGTAGGAGGGAGGTAGAGGTATGATCAGGAGTGCCCTCAACAGGGGATTAGAGTGGGTCAGAAGATGTACTACTGGTTGAAAGGAGTAGAGGGGGACGGGATCAGCAGCGGGAGGTCATCGGGCCAAGGGTTGGCTGTAGTGGCACAGCTTTGGGTGCATAGTAGCAGTGACAAGAGCAGCTACAACAGGAGCAGCAACAATCCCTACCAGAGGTGCACTAGCAGCATCAACAAAAGTGGTCATAGTAGTAGAACTAGCAATGGAAGAAAAAACCCTAAAAGCAGCAACTGTGTCAACAGGGAGCATATGGACAGCAGTGGCCAGATCAATAGTGGCAATAGTATCCGCGGTGATACCCAAGGCAGCTGCACTAGCATCAGTCTCAAAACCACAAGCAAGGAGATGCGAGTGTGAACATGGCCTGGATGGAAGCTAGGGGATGATGCCCTCGTTCACTGTCCACATGCGAAACCGCGGCTCCCAGGTGGTGTAGCTGTCATCCTACCGGGAGGCGGGAGGGTCGGTCTCAAACCAATTGTCCCAAGCTCATGCAGAGCATCTGGTCCTGCAATTTCCCTCAGCATTTCACTTGGGCCTGCTTTGCCTCACGGTGCTGCTTTGTACATTGAGCAAGTCCAACGCCGTTTTTCTAGCTGTGCGAGTTGCATGCATAGCATGCCTTTCTCGTCAATGGCAATCGAGTCCGACTTTCAAAGGTCATGGGACGGCTCAGCATTGAATGTTCCTAGAGTCGCATCGACATTAGCTGCAATACCACTCTTAACTGTCATCTTGACCTTGTGCACTGCATCGCGGAGCAGATTATGCTGACACTCCTGCTGTTGCTACTATTTCTGGTATTGCTGGCTAGAATGCATCTCAAAAGAGCTTGAACAGGTGAGCCATCTTCTTGGCCGTCTGTTTAGTCCGCTGAGCCTGCTGCTCACGCAGCTGGCACAGACCACGTGCCAGCAAGCTTGGACTAGAAGGGGATTCATCTCGTGTTGTGCCCAGTGTGCTACCAACTACGCCGGAGGTGGCAATGCCAGCATCCATAGTGTAGCTGGTACTGTCAACTCCGGAGGGTGGGTCCTTAGGCATGGAACTGGGTCTGGTGTCGCAAGTGTGTACTGCTGCCACTTGCAATGCCGTTGGATGGCATGCACTGCTGGAAAAGCATGGTACCATTTACCCTGCCCCAGTTGGCCTGAGATCTGTGTCGAGGGATTTTTTGGCCTGGAAGACACCAATGGACCCCCCAATGCTGCCGGAAAACGTTCGGCAGCGTTTTCCCCGCCCCAATGGGCGTGGAAAATCTGGCAGAGGCCGCAGAGTTGTATGTGGGTACCTAAACCACCCCTATCCAAACCAGGAGTAGAGGGCAGCCCAACCTGCAAGGGGGAGGGGAATACCTGAACAGATTTAACGGTAGATCGCCGTCGCTGTTGTCGCTGGTGCTGCTGCTGCTATTGCTGCTACTGCTGCTATTGCAATTGCTGCTGCTGTGAGGTGGTAGCTCCCGCTGTTGCGACTGGCTACTGCTACAGCCCACTGCTGTAGCCCCACTGTAGCTGCTGCCCACTACTGGAGCCATTGGCTATTGGTGGCTCCCATTGTTGCATGCTGCTGCCACTGCAAATGCTGCTCCGTGCAACTGTTGTTGCCGCCGCAGCGGCTGAGCAGCCGTCATTATGGCTGCTGTCCAATGCCACAGTCGTTGGCTGCCATTGCTTCTTGCTGCTGCATGCAGCCGCTACTGCAACTTTTGCTCCGCTCTGCTGCCTGCTGTTGCAGCTGCTAGCAGCCTCTGCCAACCACGCTGTTGCATCGCACCACCACTGCAGTCGCTGCTCCACAGATCTACCACTTCATCTGCTTTGCATGGCTGCTGCTGCCGCTGCTGCTTCGCACACCTGCCGTTCCACTCAGTTGTTGCTATGGTTGCCACTCGGCGGCCCTCCCCGGACCGTGTTGTGTTTTGCATGCAAAGCACAACGAGATCTGGCTCATCCTCTCTGATACCAAAACAGACATACCTGACTCCCCTTCCCTTAGTCCTTAACATGGAGCACAATTGTTTGGACGTAATGAGACAGATGTGAAGGAAAATGGATGTCTGTGTGAGTAGTTGGAGTCAAAATAATGAGAGAGAGCAACTGCGGGTGGAGCTCGTTTATCGGGCCCACCTGTTGGTCGGGGAGTTGGAGCTCGACGCCGCTCACCCAAAGTTCAAGAGCATAACTCCTCTCGTGTCCCACAAGTGTACAACCTGAGTTCTCATCCTAAACTATGCATTTCAAGAATACTACAATTTCACAGATAGGACCAAACTAGGTCACCAAGCCACTGCAGTTCAAACATAACCAAGTACAAAACTGGATTGAGACAAGATATTAGTACTCCATCTTGCCGCCAGGAGGGAAGCAAGCACGTGTGGAGACCAGCGGGAGTGTACCTGGTGGCTGGTTACAATTGCTCGGTAGCTGCCAGACTCGCGTCTACTCCTCTAGTCTCCCATACCCTCTGCCTCATCAGGACGTGTGTGTAAGGCAATGGACATGAGCCAAGAGGTCACAGTATGCTATGTACACAATGTTATCCCCCCTCCCCCCCCAACCCCAAAGTGCCACACAACGGTTCTCATTTTTGGTGTGTGTGTGTGTGTGTGTGTGTGTGTGTGTGTGTGTGTGTGTGTGTGTGTGTGTGTGTGTGTGTGTGTGTGTATGTGTGTGTGTGTGTGTATGTGAGTGTGTGTGTTGTTCTTCCGTATTCATAATATAGATGTTAGTTAAGGTGAGGCGAAAGCCACCTTGGTACATTATTGTGTGAGAAAATAAACAATAGAACCTTAGCAACATGAGCACCCAAAAAAACCCTACATCCCAGATAAAACTTGAGTAAGAGTTTGAACATGATTTACATGAAAAATAAGGGGAGGGATTTTGTGTGGTGAGAAAAGAGTTGGAATTTTGAGAAGGGCGGTTTCCGCTCGATTGAAATCAAGCTTCCATCTTGCTCTTTGTTCTCCACGTTGTGACAAGTTGTATCGTTTGCCCTTGTTCACACCATTGCCTACCACCACTGTCATAGCACATGTGCATGTTACTCCTTCCGTTTCCATTGCACACACACGTTTGATCCATCACCGCTTGTGTCACATGCATACTTCTGGCATTCATAGCCTCCTGCGTCATCAGGTTGCTGTTGGTCTTGACAATGGCAAAATCTTCGTGCCTTGCACTGGTGATTGCCTTGATTGCGCACAAGACAAGATGCATCACCCGTCCTTTCCTTTGTCTCATACCCGTAATTTTCATCCCCTTGCCCTTGTCCATGTGGACGTCATGGCCCCTCTCCCTGATGAGTTTATGGGGGGTGTTGGTCGGTATGTTGTGTGTCACATGGATGACTTCTCAATTTTTCGCTCAATCTTTGCCCTTTGCAAGACAAGCAATGTCAAACCCACAATCGAGTCTTGGCTTGTCCAGGCTGGGCATGCTTGCCAGCGTTAGCTGTTAGCGTTTTGATCCAATCATGGTGGGGAGATCATGGGTTCCGTGACCACTTTGTCCAATTTCAAGGGGTGCATCTGGAGCTCTCTATTCCATATACACCACAACAGAGTGGAATGTCAGAATGCTTGAACCGTACTCTTACTAATGGTGTTTACACTCTTCTTATAGATTCTGGCCTCCCTCTACTATTTTTCTTTAAGGCCATATCCTATATGACGCGTGTTTGGAACCATGTTCTCAACGGTCCGCTGCCTTGTCATGTCACGCCATTCGTACAATCATCATGCTGACCTTTGCCTTGCTTGTGTCTGGGTAAGCATCACCTGCATTTGACTCAATGAGCAACAACGTGATGGCAAGCTTTCTCCTTTGGCACTATTTCTCGCCTACCAGTGGTGCATGCTCGGCTGGCCAAGAGTAGGTTGGGTGGGGTCAACGAGACCACCATGAACTGGACGGACTCGATGGATGGGCCCACTCTTTTCTCTAGTCTTGACACTCTTGGCTTGGCGGTGTCCGTGGTACAGCCAAACACCACACTTGGATATTCTCTCATTGCTAATGAGTTCCACCGAGCCATTATGGTAGCCGGTTCTACTCGGCCTCTGTCATATCCCTTGGTCGCTACTATACTCGTTATGAGTGGCACCACGGCAAATCTGCCTTAACCGGACATAGTGCAAGCACTCTCCGCTGCAGAAGCAAACCTTTGGGAGTAAGCTATGCACGAGGAACTAATTGCGTTGGAGGAGCATAGGGTTTCTGAGAAAGTGAAGCTCCCGCCTGGTCGTAAGGCCATATCAGCCCGTTGGGTGTTACGAAAGAAACAGAGGCCAAATGGCTCAGTGGAACAGTACAATGCGCATCTTACAGCCAAGGGATTCTTCCAAGTTCCTGGTATGGACTTTGATGCCACCTTTGCCCCTGTTGGCAAGTACACCACGGAAAAGACCTTGCTAAGTCAGGTGGCACTACATGATTGAGATCTCCACTAGATGGATGTGAACAATGCCTTCTTTCATGGTAATCTCGAGGAATAGATCTATCTCCTCCAACCTCCAGGGTTCGAGGACAACACATACAAGTTCTGGTATCTGCAAAAGGCCTTGTATGGTCTAAAGCAATCTCCACTGTTTTTGAACCATGAGATCTTTGCTATCTTCAAGCGGGACAGAAATCACCGTAGCATAGTGGACCCATCTCTACTTGTGAGTGTCTCCTCTGTACCCTTTGTCGTTTTCCTGGTCTATGTGGACAATCTCTTGATTGCGTCTCCCGACATTTAGGCTGTCTAGGCTGTGAAGGATCCCCTCCAGTCTGTGTCCAGAATGAAGAATCTTGGTCCAGCTCCTGTCTGCCTGGAAATGGAGATTGTGCGTGATCGCCAGCGTCGCACACTACATTTTCATCAGGCTGGTTAGGTCAGGATGGTGGGGGATTGCTTTGCTGATCTGTTAGCCACATTCCCCTATGCATCCATGCCTATGACACCCGCCTGGAATTGTTTGCCTGAGGGTGTGTATGTGTACACTTGAGGATCCTTGGCTGTGGTTGGTTCACAATATGAACTGTTTTTGGAGACACTTGAACTGTGGAGGCAAATGATCCCAAGGAAGGAAAAACACTGGACAGAGAGAGTAGCAACAACTTTGGCCTCAATTGACTGGGAATAAACTCTTGTTTTAGGCTCACAATCATTTGAACTCCATAGCTACTGATGCAAGCTTCCCAAAACACTAAAACATGTTAAATTTGAAGCTTCCCAACAAATTCTATAGCTTCTAGAGAGTCCCTCAATAGGCTGCCTTTTCCCACATAGGAAGGCATCTCTTCTCTCCTCTAGATGATTCTTCCCCTTTCTAATTTCCTCAGCTTGCTTCTAGTAGGTGTGCAGGTATCCAGAAGACCAGAAAACCTCTAAATGCCGTGTGGACCAAGCTCTCTCTCCTAGATGTGTGGCCCCTTCCTAGACCTTACCCAAGCCTTCTAGAAAATTTGAGAGGAACTCTAGAAGTTGAGATAGCTTCCTGGCACCTATTTTCCACCTCCCTTGGGGAGGCGGAAATTCAAATTGTAGGACTTGAGGGTGAGCCCTTGAATCTTGAGGTAGACACCATTAACCACTAAGCCACTTGGATTTGCATTTTTGGTGTTTCCTTTTGGAGTCACTCTTGACATAGTGAGGAGCACAGGTCCAACAACTTTCCCGTTGCACATCACCCATGGTGGCTCCCCATGCTCAACCTGCACATCAAGAGGCCTGGAAAAGGCCAAGTTCCATGCAGGTAGCGTCATGCCTGTCCTTGGATTGCGCCTGCATCATGGAATCAGCAAGCATATGCTTTGTGCCATAGCGCACAAGCACCAAATCACCCTTTGCAACAAGGTCACCTTTAAAGTGATGCCATTTCTCTATCTGTTTCTTCCTCCAGTATAGCACATGTTTCGTTGCGAGGCTGATGGCACTCATGTTGTCAACGTTGAGCGCTGTTGGCTTCTTCTACGACATCCTAATCTCCTTGAGCGATCGTCACGGCCATGACACCTCTTTTGCGGCTTCCAAGTGCACAATGTACTCCGCCTTGGTGCAAGGAGGCGCCACACTGTCCTACTTCTGGCTTACACAAGACATCCTTGCGCCAGAAATCACAAAGACATAGCCTGATGTTGATTTACGGTTTTCAACATCACCTGTTCAGTCAGCATCGGAGTAGCCAATCAACTCGAGGGAGTCAGTCTGGGCTCCCTGTCTAAAAACATGTCGCAACTGTTTTATTGCCTTCAAGTTGTGGAGAATTCTCTTGACTGCTTGCCAATGCAACGGCCCCGAATCACCAACGTAGCGATTCACTTGCCCTTTGGCAAAGGCAAGTTCAGGCCGCGTTGCCACCATGGCATACATTGTGCTACTGACTGTGGACTAGTACGGTGCTCCAGCCATCTCCTCCTTCTTGTCCACCATTCTCGGGCCTATGCTCGGGCTCAGCTCACCTGTCCTTGTCAAAGGTATGCCAATGGGGTTGCACTCCTCCATGTTGTAGCGGCAAAGCACCTCCTGGACATGTTTTTCTTGTCCCATTTCCAGCATGCATGCTTTCTGATCTCTCTTGATGGTGATGCCTAGATAGTATTCTACCTTATCCATGTCTGTCATCGTTAATCGACCACCAAGCCGTTGCTTTAGGCTCTTGAGCTCCCCCTCATCCCAAGGCACAAGGATGAGGTTGTCCACATACAGGAAAATAATTATTTGGAGCCCCTGTTGCTTGCGCATGTACACGCTGTGGTCTGCGTCGCAGCACTTGAAGCCAATCTCACCCATGAAACTGTCCATCTTGAGGTACCACATGAGCGGAGCTTGCTTCAGTCCATAGAGCACCTTGTGAAGCCAGCACACCTTCCGCTGCGGTGCATTCACCCCCTCTAGCAACTCCATGTAGACTTCCTTGTCGAGATCGCCTTTGAGAAACACAATTTTCACCTCCATTTGGTGGATTTTGCAGTTGCATGTCGTTGCTACAAAGAGAATAGGACAAATAGAGGAAAACTTGGCCACTGGTGTAAAGGTCTTGTTGTAATGTCCCCCCTTCATCTGGACACACCCTTTTGCCAGATGTTGCGCCTTGTACCGCTCAACCTTCCCCTCCTTTTGTGGGATTCTTTCCCTCCCACTTGGCTCCAGCCTTCTATTGCAACGCCTCCTCCATATATTTGGTCTCCTCTTGCGTGAAGAAGGATTGTGCAAGCACAGTCCAGATGCCCTGGTTGGCATAGTACCTCTTTGTTCTTCTCTGCACACGGATGCTCACTCGAGGTTGTTGAGACAGTTATCGTTGCTGATGTCCCCTCTTGGTGCCATCCTCTCCAAGTACCTGCTCCTCCTCACTTGGAGACTGTGGAGACCCAGGCCGAGTCCCCTCCTCCTTGTTCAGCTCTGGTGCGTTGGACTCCTTGTCCGAACTGGCCGGAGTAGAATCTACTGCTCGTCCATCCCTTGGAAGATCATCTCCGATTGGAGGTGCTGCAAGGATGTCATCCTCATTCATGTCCTGTGGCATCCCTCCCTTAAGCAGGGCCATCCAGTCTCCCCTCTTGGAAAGACTGGTCTCCTTTTCTGTCCAACGTCTTCTCTCATTGAACGTGCCGTCACAAGTCCCCACAATCTGCTGCCTCCTTGGTTGTATCCAAGCCATTGATTTAGAGACCACGCACCACCTCCCACTACTCCGTCTTCTTCACCATTGATGGAGAAATGTGGAAAAATTAATGGTGCAATAGGTCAAGGTCCCCTTCATCCTTCATAGCAAGGTTGGCGGAGTCGGACCTCGCTACTGAGGATCCTAGCACATAGCAATTACAAGTCATCCTCCCTCTTGACACACACAATCACCTCGTTTTCTTCCTCCTTATAGATGACGGCCTCCTTCTTCGTGAAGAGCACCTCAAGTCCCTTGTCAATGAGGCGATTGAAGGAGAGCAAGTTTGCCCCAAAGTTGGACATGCGGAGCACATCGCGGATTGTGCTTGTGATGGAATTTCCACCCACCATTGACTCAATGTTGACATTCCCCTCACTGGCGGCCACCCCTGTTTTACCATTGGCCACCATCATGCATTTCTCTGAGGCATCATAGGTGATGAATGCCGCCCTGTTACATTGTGTAACGGCCTAATCCGAAGTCATGGACAAAAACTTGCGGATCGTTTAAGTCAGTAGAGTTGTGTGCCACAAGGGCCTACTCATCCTTCTTCCCATCCCGCTACAACCATTCTGGCTTCTTCTTGGGGTAGTTACGAGCATAGTGGTCCTCCTTGCCAGAGTTGAAGCACTCCCCTTTCTTTTCACCTTTCTTGGTACCCTGCTTGGCACCCTTCTTCCTGTTGCCTCAGCCTCTACTGTGATGAAAAATGGTATAAGTAGAACTTGATGCTGTTGCATTGTCTTGACCACCACTATACATGTACTCATTGCAAACGTACTCAGCAACATTTGGGTACTTCAGCTCGTCGGAAGGCAAGCCACCAAGGACTGTGATCATGGGACTCCGGCAAGGCCAGGAGGAGGATCAAGGCTTGCAGCTGAGATTCAACATCCCAACCAATGGTCACACACTCCGCTGCAAGTGACTCAATCTGCTGCATGATCTCCATGATGTTCTTGCCTTCGTTAGTTTGGAGAGGGGTGAGCCATTTGAAGATGAAGAGCTGATTAGTAAGGTTGTTTCACTTGTAAATGGAGCAGAGATCTAACTATCCTTCTGTGGCCAGGATGCATCCTTGGATGTGTCTTAGCTGTGGGGGGCATAACGTGGACACAAGGAGTCTAACGCCTTTTTTTTTTACTTCTTGAATACCTCCTCCTCCGGTGTTGCAGATTCCGGGGGAGCTATCTATTCACACTTAACAATCTCAAGCATTCCCTTGTCTTCAAGGAAGTCCTCAAACTACCACCTCCACAAGGCAAAGCCTGTCCCATCGAACTTGAGGACAGTGCGATTGCTCTCTTGCTCATTGGTGGCCATGTCTTGCTGGTAGAATCGTGAACACAAGCTGTGTTTAGACCTCTTAAAGGCGTGGGCCCATAATCCTTTGTTGGTCTGACGGTGCGTGTGTGTGTACAAACGTGAGGGTCCTTGGCTGTGGCTGGTTCACACTACCAGCTGTTTTTGGAGAGACATAAACCATGGAGGCAGAACATTGGACACAGAGAGTGGCAACAATTTCAGCCTCAATTGAATGGAAATAAACTCTTACTCCAGGTTCACAAGCATTGGAATTTTACAGCTACTGATCTAAGGTTTCCAAAATACCAAAGCATGCCAGATTTAAAGCTTCCTAACAGATTCTATGGCTTCTAGAGTGTCCCTTGGTAGGCTGCCATCTTCCCCCATAGGAAGGTATCCATTCCCTCCTCTAGATGCTTCTGCCCCTTCCTAGATTTCTCGGCTTGCTTCCAGTAGCTAGGAAGGTATCTAGAAGAGCAGGCAAGCTCTAGATGCCTTGTGGACCAAGCTTCCTCTTCTAGAAGGTGTGCCCCCTTCTTGGACCTTATCCTTGCCTTGTAGAAACTTAGAGAGGAACTCTAGAAGTTGAGCTAGCTTCATCACATCTATTTTCCACCTCCCTTGAGCTAAGATCGAAATTCAACTTGCAGGAATTGAACCCCGGCCTTTGCCTCTAGAGATAGACATCATTAACCATTAAGCCACTTGGGTTTGAATTTTTGATTTTCCCTTTTGAAATTATTGCTGCCATTGTGAGGAGCACAGTTCTAAAGGGGAGAGGATCCTCATGTCAGTAGACCCAGATCATCTGGGAGAGCCTGTCGATGTCACGAAGTACTTCAAGTCATTGGTCCCTTGATGTTCCTTGGGACCAAGATGCGCATAGGTGCTGCCTTTGCTATGAACTTCTTGTTGCAGTTCTTGTAGCATCCGCGTCAGCTCCATCTCGAGGCTTCTTTGCACGTGGTGTGGTATTTTGTGTATACCCCATGTGTGGGTTTGTGCTTTTGTGCATAGCCATCTACTGTTGTTGATGGATACACTGAGTGAAATCGGGTCCATGATCGCGATGCACGCCGCCGGTCCGGTTACATCTTCCTTGTCGAAGGTACATCCGTTTCATTGGAGAGTGGCAAGGAGGGTTGCGAAGTTCGGAGCTCAACTGAGGTCAAGCATGTCGCATGAGGACTGGGGTCCGTGAGAGCATCTTGTTGTACTATCTCATGCAGCAAATGCGCCAGTCCATCCGCTCCATTACCATCCACTATGACAATGAGAGTACGCATCGCATAACAGAGCATGATGGCATGTGTGACACACACACACACACACACACATACACACACACACACACACACACACACACACACACACACAAACACACACACACACACACACATACACACA
>SZWC01003599.1:149761-164131 GCA_023375785.1 Penium margaritaceum
CACACACACACACACACACACACACACACACACACACACACACACACACACACAAAGCACATAAACATTGAGCATCACTTTGTACACAAGCACATTGCACGTTGTGATGTATCTCTCATGGGTGTCAACATGCGGCAACAGCGTGCCGACATCCTTACCAAAGCGTTGTGCACCAGCAAGTTCAAGTTTGTGGTGTGCAATGTTGGAGTTCTTGTGCATGCTCCTGCTCCTACCTGAGTTGTATCCTGATCTTACTGCTTCCTCTCTATCAGCAGTTCCTGTGTGGCCCTGTCTTATGCCCCCTTCCTTGTGCTAATGTTGTCATCTTTTTGTGACCCTTACTTGATTGTGGTGACCGGCGTGTGCGGGTCCTGGAGGAGTGTTGGTGTGTGAGTCACGGTGACCTCTAAAGTTGTTGCCATGGCTCGATGATTCGTCGACACACACGATGGCTACTTCGACAGCATCAGCACCAGTCAGCGCGCCCTCATGTGCTCTCTAGAGTTTTCTCAGAGACCACCTCTTGGGATCCATTTTCTCAGTGGCACTATCCTTGCTAGTTCATGATCCAGTTGCGTAGAGTTCATTTTCTACACCTGATACTTTTTTTGGTTTGTCATTTGGACAACCTAGGAGCCTGTACGTCTGGCGGGCTCTCCTCTGTTATCTTTTAGCCAGCAGAGGCTATTTTCTCACCGGTTCATTGGACTTTTGTGCTTAGCTGCACGCACATGGTTCAGAATACATGTACACAATTTTTTGTTTGTTGTATCTCTAGCTTCTACGTTTCAATGCATATCTTTGCCGTCTCTCCACCTTTTAAAGCATTTTCTATCACACTTCGTTCTATGCACCTTGCCCTCTCACAGAGAGCTTTGTCCAGTGGGCTCATCCACTCCTTCAAATAGTAGCAGGTTCTGATGTTTTGTTAGTCCCAATGGCCTTTGGGTCTGACACCACTCACTTGTAGACACGATGCGGTAGTTTACAGCTACATTGCCACTGTCAGCCTCGCCTCTATGGCACTCTATTGCTCACATGCATTTTCTTGGTAGCCCACTCCTTGGTCCGTTTTCTCCTTCATTATGCATTTGCTCTTTCCTCATTTAATTGTGTAAAGTTTTTCCTCATGCATGTGGTGCTTCTTTCAGATTGTCATTCAGACAACTGAGCACCTCATACGGTTCCCGGATTTGTTGTGCTTCCTGTTTGTGAGCCACTGGATCGCTCCTAGGTTATTTGGTGACTCTTTGGCACTGGCTTGGTGGTAGATAGACGCTCCAGTTGGGAGTAGGCATCCCTTGCTTCATTTATTGTATATCCCAAAATTTAACATGTTCAATTGTCACTTCACTGTATCTCCACCTTTTGAAGCACCATTTGTTCTGTTGTGTTGTATGCAACGTACCCTCTCACATTAAATGATGCTTTGGGGGTTTTTCCATTTCCTCATGGTATCACAACAGTAGTGAGACCGTACTGTTGCATTCCACCATATAGTGCCTGCAGTTAGAGCAAAGAATCCAGAGTTGGGTGTTGCCCACAGATCTTGACAATGCAACATCCCTGAGCTGAGGGCTCATGACACAAAGTTATCCGGCAGAGCCGGACACAGAACGCTGCAAAAATTTCTCGGCAGCTGCCTTTGTCGCGGCTGCAATCTTGACAGTGACACAACTAAGTGGTGGCTTTCTAAGCCACCATAGCAGCTGTAACAGCATCAAATGTAGAACGTGGTAGCAGCAGTAGCCCTTGGCAGCTGCCCCAGCAGCAGTTGCAAATCTACCGCATCTAGGAGCAGCAACAGCGGCCGCATTCAGCTGTAGTTGTGGTGGCTACCACAGAAGCAGCAGCTGCATACCTGCAGATCTGGCAGTAGTAACACCTCTTTGGCTATGCTCAGCTGTAGCTGCAATAACAGCAGCAATCGCATCTGCACGTGGCAGCAACAGTCGCATTCAAAGCTGGCACCAGTGCAGCAGTTGCAGCAGAAGCAGCAACGGCAATCATAGCTGGCAGCAGCAGCTCTTGCAGCTTGTAGCTACAAAAGAAGCAATACTATCAGTAGTTGTTGGTGCTCGCAGAAATTAGCAACCCAACAACATTACTAGAACCCTGCACTAAGCAGCAGCAACAGTAGTAGCAGAAGTAGCAATAGTAGCACATCTTTTGCAATCCATTGTCAAAAACCTCAACTTGACGTTAGTAGCGGCCACAGTAGCATGTACACAGATAAAGCAGCAGTTGTCTTCTTGCTGCAATGATTGGGAAGTTGCTGTGTAGCTTCTCCATTTTCCTCAGTCGACAACTCATTGATTGACAGGCTTGTCAATTGGCAAGCTCGTGGGCCAATGAAGCTTGCAGTTCCACAAACCCATCGATCACATTTCTCTCCTCGCCAGCAGAGAAGACGAAAAAAAACAAGGGCCGGGGTGCACTCGGGCCTTCCTCATCAGCAGCTCCTCTTGGCGGCCCCATCCACTGAGATTGAATCCCTTTCACATCTGTTTTTATTTTTTCATTTCTTGATTTTTCATCTGATTCTCACTTTCATTTTTGGATCTCTTCTTCTGCCTATCTCTTCCACCACTCTTGGTCGAGACCCTGACATTTGGAGATTTGTTTTAATGTCTTAGGAGACCATCATTAGCACTCGGACACATTGGGAATTTTTCCCCCTGTCCTCATAAATCTATCCTAGGCTCTTCTTTGGTTTTTACCCTTGGTTCAGTTTCTGGTCTTGATTGCCTCATTTCCTTTGAGGCTCGGATCTTGGGATTCTATCCCGGTACTACAGGAGACCTCACATCTTTCCTGTTTGTGACCCACACACCGACATACATTTCACGTGCTATGGGAGAGGGACCATTCTCAGGTTCTACCATCCGTCTCATGGTTGTTTGCTTTGCTATCTCTACATCAGCACCATGGCATCACACATGGTACCGTCACGTGGCTCTGTATGGGCTTCGCCGTACTCAGACCCATCCTTTTGTGGACCACCATCAGTGTTCTACACCCCTCCATCGTGGATGTAGACTTTAGCCGAGGGTGCATTTCCTACGACGCCTCCGGTGGCCCCGTCAGGATTCCAACAGTTTGTCTCGCGGTAGTGCACAGCTTCACCTTCGGCACCCTGACATTTCCAGCCCCAACTTCGTGCTGCGTCTTGCGGTGTGAGCAGGGCTGTTGATTCTAGAGGTCACCACTGTGATTTGGATGGATCCCTTCGGGGAGAGTTGTTGGGTTATTTGGATAAGGATGATTTTTAAGTTGAGGGTTGGCAGCATGCTAAAATTTCCCGTCTGTTGGCACATTGTACCAGTTGTGCACCATCTAATTCTGCCTTTTTTTATAGTGTTGTTACGTTTCATGTATCCTCATTTGCTCGTGTCTCATGTGGTTACTGGATCCTCGACTTCAGTGCCACTCATGACATGAAGTCATGTAAGTCATTCATTTTTTGTATCATTGGGTCCTGTTGGTGATGTGGGCATCAGATCAGGCCAGATGTTGCCTATCCAGGGTGAAGTGTTCTTGATGTCATGTTTCCCCCCACACTGGAGATTAGTCTGTTGTCCATATCTACCCTAGACGATCAGGGCATGGACTTTGTTGCATCCCATGGCATTGGCACTTTTTCTTTGCAGGCATCAGGGCATGTCGTGCTTCGTGGTCTCCGTTGCGACAAGTTGTACCGTGTCCCCACAATTGCACTACCTTGGTCTAGTGTTGTTGCCGCTCATGTGCATGTCACACCCTCACTCACTTCAGGCACACACACTTGCTTCATCGTGGTCTATGCCATGTAAGCACCACTATCATTCACAGCCTGGTACGCCATCAGCTTGCCACTGGACTGGATGCTACTCCTTGCCTAGCTCCCTGAACCACTGGTTGCATGGATTATGTACAAGGCAGAATGCAACGTTTCCTATTTCCTATGTCCACGTCATGCACACATGAGCCTCTTGCTCTTGTCCATGCTGATGTCATGAGACTTTTCCTAGTTGAGTTCCTTAGTGGCGGTTGTTATTTCCTCAATCTGACTTATGACTACTCACGCTTCCATTGGATCTTTCCCCTCCTCCAGAAGTGTGATGTTGGTCCCATGATTGAGTCCTAGCTTATCCAGGTAGAACGTGCCTGTCAACATAAGCTATAGGTTTTTCGCTGCGATCATGGTGGTGAGTTCATTGTGTCCAACCTTTGTTTTCTTATGTCATTCGGTGTCCGGTTTAAGTCTTCCGTCCCTTTTACCCCTAGGAAGAATGGAGTTTCTCAACAATGGAATCGTACTCTGGTGGATGGATTATGTACAATGCTAGTCAAATCTGGCCTGTCGGAAGCTTTTGCTTCTGAGGCCATGAATTACATGACTTGGGTGTAGAACCGGGTTCCTCAAGGATTGCTTCCACACCACATTACTGTGTACGAACGTTGGTGCCGTCGTCATGGTGACTTGTGCCTTTGCACGGGTTTGGAGGAGCGTTGTGGGTGTTTGGCTCCCTAAGGACTAGTGCAATGGGAAGCCCTCCCCTTGCAGGTGTCTGTGCCCATTTCTCGGCATCTCGCCATAGTCCAAGGCGTGGCGTTTCTGGGACCCAAAGATTCATCATGTCATTGAGTCACGCGAGGCTCTCTTTTTTGAGAGCAGGTTTAGTCATGAAATTGTCCATTGCATCCCCTCTCTTGGCCCGGTTTCACATGTTGAGGATAGCTCTTAGACCAGGTGGACCTCGGATAGCTCTCCATCCTCACCCGTGCATCTTGTATTGCATGCACCCATGCTAGCTTCCATCTTCATATCCACGTTTACACCTCCCACTACGTCGTTCAATGTGTCGTCGGCACCAGCATCATCCCTGTCTCCTTGACTGCAGCCACATCCACTTCTGCATTCTCATTTGCGCAAGCGTCACTGTCCATGTCATCACCTGGTACCATGTCTTCATCATCACCAACATTGTCTCTTACATCTTCCCCTACGTCATCGCCTACGACTTCTGGCGCCTCTCCACTTCACCTTGATCTCATGATGTTTCCTTCCTCAGCAAGCCCAGTAGCTCCTCCATCCTCTTCTGTCCATGTCCCGTACAGTCAGGCTCCGGGCGGTCACCTTTTTTTATTGTGCCGTTGGCTATTCCATGATTTTGGATGAGTTTTACTGTGCATTGGCTATGCATTAGGAGATTGATGCAATCACAATGCATGGCCTTTACAAGCTGGTGGACCTCTCACCTTGTCGTAATGCACTATCACACATTGGGTTTGCCGGTGCAAACGTAAGTGCAACGTCATGGTTGAGTGCTACCAGGCTTGCCTCACGGTTAAGGGCTCTTCCCAAGTGCCTTGTGTGGACTTCGATGCCATTTTTGCCCCTGTAGAGAAGTACACCACTGCCCAGGCGCTTTTGAGCCAAGTGGCTCAGCACAACTGAGAGCTACATCAGATGGAAGTTAACAGCAGGTTCTTGCACTGTCAGCTCAATGAGGAGATCTACCTAGGTCAGCCACGTGGTTTTGACGATGGTGCCAGAAGTGTCTGGCACATTTACAAGGCTCTTTACGGGTTTTAGCAGTCTCCACACTATTGGAACCTTGATAACTTTGCCAGTCTTGAACGTGGTGGCTATAATCGCAGTGCGTTTGACCCTGCTCTCTTTGTGAGTGATCATTCGGCACTCTTTGTCAAAATTTTGGTTAACGTCGATAACCTCTTGATCACCTCTCCAATTCTCAGGCTGTCTAGGCAGTGAATAATCTCTTCTAGTCTGTGTACAAGGTGAAGGATGTCAATCCTGCTCGCATCTTTCTAGTCATGGCAAATGTGCGTGATCGTCAGCAGTGAGCCCTGCATGTGCATTAGGCCGAGTATACTGGCATCCTTGGGGAGTGTTTTGCCCACCTGTTGGCTACTGTTCCCCGTGCCTCCACGTCCATGACTCCAACTTAGAAGCAAATCGTAAGGACAGACGACCCTGCCCAGCCGGGGGAGCCCATTGACGTCACGACGTATCTCCAAATCATCGGGTCCCTGATGTTCCTTGATACCACCACGCGTTCCGATGCTCCATTTGCAGTCAAATTACGTGGCCCAGTTCTCCCCATGTCCGCGTCGCCTCCATCTCAAGGCCGCATTGTGTATCGTGCACTACATCATGTCCACTCCCTGTCTCGGCTTGCGCTTTCGTGCATAGCCCTTTTTTGTGGTCGATAGGTATACGGACAGTGATTGGTACACAGCTGAGCATGGTACAATTTCCTCATTGGCGGTATTGTTGTCTTTTGGAAGAGTGGCAAGCAAGATTTTTTTACTTGTAGCTTGACTGAGGGCAAGTACGTCACCATTGGGGCCAGTGTCTGTGAGAGCATCTGGTTGTGCCGTCTCATGCAGCAGTCGCACCAGCCCATCCATTGCATCAATCTTCACTGCAAAAACAAGAGTTCACGCCGCATTGCTGAGCACGATGGTATGCATCACACTCGCACCAAGCACATCAACGTCAAGCATCACTTTTTGCCAAACACATGAGGTGACGCGAGCCTGATTGGTGTTGACACGCGGCAGCAACACGCTGAATTTCTCATAAAGGCCCTTTGTAGTGGCAAGTTCAAAGTTGTAGCGCATGTTGTTGGTGATCATTCCCTTGCATGACGATCCTCGTTGACGTGCCCGCCTCTTTGGTGGTTTGCCCTTATGTGGCTTTTGTCCCGTGCGACTGTCAAAATTGGTATAAAAAAAGAAAAAAGAGGGGGAAAGCCGCAGAGAAAAAAATGAGGTGTTAGTAAACGGCAATGGGTAGGATTAGACGGCAAGACTCTTGTTTGGTCGGAAAATCTCCGCCGATTGATCGCCCATCTGAGCGGCTCACATCCCTGCAGATGTGGGTTCCTGAAACTGCAAAATTTGACGAGGGGTACGAGGACGAACAACCAGCGATACGACTATGAGTATAACCGAGCAGTTGTAAAAGTAAAAAAATGGTACTTTCATTACTAGATGGAGGAGCTTCTCACGGTTTCATCAGTAATGACATGGTTCAAAAGCTGAGTTTGCCGACCAAAGCGGGAGATTTTTAAGAAGAAAATGTTGAACGATGAACGCACATCCATCAACTGCATGAACCAATCCGACTGGAGGATTTGCCCAATGAGGGACCACAAAATCATCCTCAGAAGAGATTTTTTCTATTGACACAATCCATTTTTGGACTGGAGCAGTGGATCAGTCTATGTCAACATTCATTCAAAAAACGACATCTGTCTTCGGTGGAGCAACCCACAATGAAACGTCAGTTACAAAAAGCAACAAAGATGGAAGCTATAGCGAAAGTTACGGCAGCCACAAAACTCTGGCTGATGTCTTTGGACTTGGCGGAGCTCAAGCATGGCTAGCCCAAGCGGAGACAAGGGAAGTGGAAGAAGTCGCAGCTACCAAGGTGACCTCATTGGCCTCGATGTCTCAAACATGCGTAGCCTTTCCAGAGTTTGTACTGCTCATCAAGAGTCCGAAGTCATGTTTTCCGTTGAACTACCTCAATAACTACCTCCGCAGCGAGATATCAATCATCAAATGGACTTAAAGCCAAGAAGTAGACCAACAGTGAAGGGTACATATAGAAGGAGTGATCACGACCTGATTGAACTCAAGAAGTAGCTACATGGGATGCTTAGTTAGGGGTTCATTAGACCTTCCATGTCATCCTATGTGGCACCTATGCTCTTCGTTAAAAATAAAACTAGAGAGATGAGGATGTGCATAGACTACCACATGTTAAACAATATCACCATCAAGAACCGCTATCCTCTTCTGCGAGCAGACGAACATTTTGACCAACTATTATGGCCCAGATTTGTAGCAAAATTGACCTGTGCAGTGGCTATTGTCAGATCCACGTACCTCATAATGTCATCAAGAAGACAGCATTCCGCACCAGATATAGGCACTTTGAGTTCACAGCTATGCCGTTTGGACTCACAAACACCCTTGCAATATTTATGGCAAAGATGAACTTCACATTATGCCCATAATTTGATGAATTTATCGCCACGTACCTTGATGAAATCTTGGTGTACAGCTGCACCCAAGAGGAACACAATGGATATTCCCGAAAAGTTCTCAAAGATTTAAAAATGTAGCTTTTTTTTGGAAAAACCCCAAACTACGACTTTGGTTGCCATTCAATTGAGTTTCTGGGCCACATCACCGGTGGCGGATGGATCACCATGGACTTGAAAAAGGTGGAGGTGGTTGCTGATTGGCCGACGCGTACAAATGTTCAAGACGTCCAAGTATGCATGAACTTCTACAACTACTACCGTCAATTTGTAAAGGACTACGCTTGAGTGTCAAGGCCTCTCTCTGATCTCACTCAAAACACCACCGAGTAGAATTGAGGGGAAAACAATCAAGAAGTGTTAAGCTCTTAAGAAATGGCATGACCTTGGCGCCAGCCTTACGGTTGGCAGATCCTATAGTGGACTACATCATAGCCACCAACACATTGGATTGAGCCATGGGAGCCCTTCTCCTCCAGGACAATGGCTGTTGGATGAAACCAGTCGCGTATATGTCGAGGAAATAGCGCGAGCCAGAAATCAGCTACGCAGTGCATGAGAAACATGGCATTTTTACTCGCAATTGTACACACATTCAAACATGGCATTTCTGGTTGGAATGTCGACGATTCATTATCAGCACAGACCATCACACCTTGAAACATCTCAAGACTCAGCCAAATCTGAACCGTCAACAAACTCAATGGAGAGAGTTCCTCAAGGCTAACTTCGACTAACTTCGACTACGACGTGGAGTTCCGGCATGGAAAAACATATCCATCACATGCTCTAAGTTGGCAATCAGATCTGATAGCAGAGATGAGCGTGATGATTGTTGAACGAGACTCGTACCTTGTGAAGCTATTCATGAAGGGTTACAAGGAGTTCGGCGAGTACATGGAAGATAAACTTTGGTTCGATGACCCCTACAGGCAACGACGATTCAATCACCTGGTCGTCGTTCCGCCAAACAAGGAACCACGGAAAATGGTATTGGAAGAAAGCCACGGCATCGGCCCAGCTGGACATTCTGGCGAGGACAAGACACGCAAGAAGCTGGCAAAGTACTACTGGCGGGACAAGATGTAGACCGGCTTGTCATATTTTTCCAAAATGTGCGACACCTGTCAGCAACAAAAAAAATCTTGTCGCACGAGGCCAGCGGGTCTACTCCAACCCCTTCTAATTCCGACTCAGCCCTAGGTCAACATTAGCATGGATATTGCAATAGGATTACCTGCCACTCCCAAAGTATATGATGCTATCCTTGTGGTGGTGGACAGATTTTCAAAAATGCCACACTTCATCCCGACGACGTTCACTGTCAACACAAGTATTATAGCATGATTTTTTCTACAGCAGATTGTTTGGCTACACAGCGTATAATGTACCATCATTAGTAACAGAGACGTCTGCTTTACCAGCTAGTTTGGCGCAAATTGATGACACATTACGTCACTTGGATCTAGCTATCAATGGTGTTCCATCCTCAAACTGACGTGCAGATAGAGCGGACCAATCAGACGCTCAAACAGTTTTTCCGCACATTACGAGAGCTTTAGGGCACTGATTGGACAACCAAACTGTCAACCGCTGAACTTGCATACAACTCCTCCACTTCATCACAACGGGCAAAACACGTTTTGACATGGTTCACGGGAAACTTCCCACCACACCGGCAGAACTTCAGAGCCAGAGCAACATTCTTGCGGTTGATATCCACCGCAGGGACTTCACCAGTGTCTAGGAGGAAATGCGACATATCCTCGCAAATATGCAAGCAGCCATGTCGAATGGCCAAATATTTGTTCAAGTGGCATGGTTTCGACACCGCGCACATTGTTTAGGATTCCTACGGCAATCTTGGAGACATCAATCATCTGATCGACGGCTGTTTTTGTCATCACTGGTCTATGTCTACTAACGCTCCGGCACATCGTGGCTGAAAAAGGTGGGAAACGTTATGTCATTGACGTACACGAGTCCCCAAACTCCACAAGTGGGTATCTTTTTCTAAATCCCCCGTCTCAATTGCTTGTGATGGTTCTTGGCACGCTGTGTAGCCGTAAGATGTTGTTTAGAAGTAATTATATTGTTTCTTTGGTAGTGACGGTGGTCGTCATCGGGATAAAGTGGTAAATCAAAAAAAAACTTGTCAACAACCACAAGGATTGCGTCATACCCCTTGGGTGTGACCGTTCATCTTGTGACAAATTCTATGGAGATGTTGGTCCATGGTTCTGTCTGAATGGGAAGTGGCTCCAGAAGTCCAGATGGCTGCGTACAACATCATTTTTGTCGTTTACACGTGTCACGGGGTTTGCAAAAGTTGGTCATGTCGGTTTGCATCCTGTCCCACCAGTAGTGCTTCGCCAGCTTCTTCAACATCTTGTCTTCTCTAAAATGTCTACCTAGACCGGTTTTGTGGCATTCCTTAAGCAGTATGCAATGGAGGTCGTCGTTTGGAGGTACGACCACCTGGCGAGTGAATGGCCATTCCCAATAGGGTGTGTCGTGCCAGAACTTGGACTTGCAGTGTGCGTCATGCTGGTCGTAGCCACGTGTGAATAACTTCTCGAGGTATGGATCTCGCTGAAGTTGAAGTGTCGCTACTTCAGCCATTTGGCCTGGTCGGCGGTAAAGCACATCTGTTGGGTTGATTTTTCCCGGTCGGTACTCAATATCATAGTCAAACTTGGATTCAAGAAACTCCTTCCATCGGGTTTGACGTCGACTAAGGTTTGGCTGCGTCTTCAAACATGTCATTGCGTGATGGTCGGTGCTTATGATGCATCGGCGGCATTCAAAATAGTACAACCACATCTTAAATGCTTGCATGACCACCAACATCTCCTTTCTTTACACGTCGTAGTTGAGTTTGTCTCCCTGCAAATTTTGCGACATATACGCTACAGGTTGCTCGCAGCTGCCGTGATCCTGTAGGAGGACCGCGCCAATGGATCTGTCGGAGGCATCCATAGCCATGATGTAGTCAACCATTGGATCGGCCAATCGTAGGGTTGGCACTGATTTCTGAGCGTTCCGCAGAGGGGTGAATGCTTCTTGTTCACTGTCTCCCCAGTGACACCCGTTTTCCTTTCGAGTGAGGTTGGAGAGAGGCGCTGACACCTGGGCGTAATCCCGTACAAAATGCTGTTAGTAACTGCAGAAGCCAGGGAGAACTTGGACGTCTTGGACGTTGGTCGGCATCGGCCAATCAGCAACTATTGCCACTTTGTTCTTATCCATGGTGATCCATCTGCCGTCGATGACGTGACCCAAAATCTCCATCGAACGACGACCGAAGTTGCAGTTTGAGAGTTCTTTTAAGAGTTTCCCTCTTTGTAAAGATTTGAGAACTTTTTGGAGATGTCCAACGTACTCCTCCAGGGTGCGGCTGTACACCATAATGTTGACGAGATATACCATGACAAAAGCATCAAGGTACGGGTGAAAATTTTTGTTCATTGCCGCCATGAAGGTTGCCGGAGCATTCGTGTATCCAAACAGTAAAACCGTGAACTCGAAATGCCCATAGTGTGTTCAGAACGTCATTTAATCGATGTCGGCGTCTGCCACACGGATCTGGTGATAACCGCTACGTAGGTTAACATAGTGAAAATTTGAGCTCCTCGGAGCTATTCCAATATTCTCTCAGCACGGGAGATAGGGTAGCAGTTCTTGATGGTAGCATCGTTCAACACCTAGTAGTCCAACGCACATCCGCATCTCACCAGTTTTCTTTCATACGAACAGTATTGGTGCGGTCTATGGTGACATTGAGGGATGGATGAATGCTTGATCGATTATCTTGTCAAGTTGTTTTTTCAACTCGGTCAGCTCATGGTCACTCATCCGATAGACTCCTCGAAATGTGGGTCGGCTGTCCGGTTTTATTTTGATGCGATGGTTGATGTAGTTCTGAGGTTGCAAGGTCTTTAGGAGTTCGTCGGGGAATATGTCCACAACCTCTTGGATGAGAGGCGCTAACTCCTTGCGAACCATCTCGGACTTGATTGATGCTGATGAGGCCGATGACGCTACAAAAGCTGATGAGGATGATGAGTCAGCTGTCGCCACTTCCGCTTCGCCCATTGGCTTGAGATGTACAAAACACGTGTGCGTCCCTCATCGTATACAATGTTTGGGCACGTTTAGCGGTATCAGCTACATAGGTCGTTGCTTCTTGATCGCTACAATTTCCTGTGTTACTTCCATCTCAGCTGCTTCCACTGTTGTCTTCTGCCCCACGTGCAAAATTTGTTGTTTGGCGTTGTTGATTTCCACGTAGACACCGCAACTACTCAAGTCAATGCTTGAATTGTTCTGGTACAGGAAATCAAGTCCGAGAATGAATCTTTCATCACTCATTGGACATGACCTCGAGATGCTTACATCTCGCAAGTCTCCCACTTGCAGTCAAACTGGTTCTTAGAGTCTCCGTATCTGCAATCTTCTGTCGATGGTTTACCCTTAAAACACCCCTGGTTCAGTTTACAAACCCAGCTTTCGAACCATGTCGTTGCTCACAAGGTTGTGAGAGGCCCCTCCATCCATTACTGCCGGTACCATTCTGCAACTCTTGCAACCTCGGGGTTGCACTTTTAGCAGTATCACCGGTTGGTCGTCCTCGTACCCCTCGTCAAACTTAGCTATCTTGGAAACCCTCTGCGGTTTTGTGAGCCGTCCACATGGGCGATTGTTTGGCGTGGAAAACAACTGTTTGCGGTAGCAATGGTTGCGTCTGCACCCAAAACCACTGCGGCTACATCCATAGTGGATGCAGAGGAAATCACAGTTGTGGTGATATCCTTGAAGTTGATGTCAAGCTCCCTCCTCATTGCTGGCACAGCTCTCAGCAGCTACAACAGCAGCATGATCAGCTATCATTACTGCAGTGCTGGGAACTGCAGTCCGTCTATAAACATCCATCACCGAAGTTGCCACACCAGAAGAAACTACCATCCCAGCAGTGTTTTACTTGTTTAGTCACATTGGTGGCTTCACCTGATCCAGTACCCCCTCCCCCCATCTTCCATTACCACTTCCATTTCCTTGTCCTCAGTCCCATTCTTCCAGCTACATTCCCTCCCATTGTTCTGGTCTTGGGGTACAATCTTTGAGGGTGGGTGGTGAGTGTGAAGCCACTACTTCCTTCAAGCCAAAAGGTCTCGCTTTTTCCTCCCCCAAACAGGCAGGGAAACCTATGCTGATTTTCCTTGGCATGATCATCAACCCAGCACAGTTGCAGAAAAGGATGCATTGGTTGCAGAGCTCCAAGCTCGGCTGCATCAGGCATATACTGACCAGCAGGCTGTTGCTGCCACTGCGTACAACAAGCAGCTGGCCTGAAAGCAGGCTGCTGCTGCTGCTTCTTGTCCTTGCCTGCCTGCTTTGTGAGTAGAAAGGAGTAGATAATGTCAATCACGTGCTTGGCTGTGCATACAGTAGTACTAAAAGCACTGCCACTGCTGCAGCCACACTGTAAAACCCCAGTGCTGCCACTGCTAATTGAGCCCTTATACATGCACCTAGCCAAACAGTTTCACCATAATGTTGCCTCATTCTTTTGCGCCCCTCAATTCTTAGGGCTGGTACATTTGCTTCAGCGCATAGGCCAAGGACAAAAGCAAATAGGAGCACTGGTTCCAACCTAATCCTACTCCCATACTATGCAGATAACGTCTTCTTGAACACTCCACACTATCATCCTTGTTGCTCCAAAAACAATTGATGAGGAGATCAGCACGTACAATGTCGACCCAACGCTTTGGCTCCCTGAAAAACCCCGTAGTGCTTGGGACCTCATGGACCATCAATTTACAGTTCAAGCCAGGCTGTACCGAGTCACCTCACTGGCCAGTTCAACATCCTATCCATGCATGCTTGTGATGTAGCTGATGCGCACTGGAGTCTTGGTCTTTCCATTCTCTTTACGAGGCTCCTAGAATGGTCAATAGCATCATCCCTAGACTTTCTGATTTCCTCCGTGATGTCCCTGCTACATAGTTTCATTGTCTCACTGATGAGCCTATTACTCCTTTCCTCACCCATTGTTGGCGCTCTCTATATTTTATCCATAAAAAACCTCAAATCTTGGTGAAACCATCTCCAAAAAAAGTGGCTTCATCGTTCAGCCGCATCTGTGGCAGACATCACTGCTTCACTCTCTCTCCCCTATTGTCCCACGTCGACCTCTTTTTCCTCCTCCACTCTCTCCACCCCTACTCCTCCCGTGTTGCCTGCCCCCTCACCTGCCTTTGCATCTTTCAATGTCAAAAGAAAAAGAAGTGGAAGGGCAGGAGAAAGG
>SZWC01003600.1:29858-47274 GCA_023375785.1 Penium margaritaceum
TCTCTTTGTAAAATCTTGAGAACACTTTGGAGATGTCCATTGTGCTCCTCCAGAGTGCGGCTATAAGCCAGGATGTCTTCAAGATATACAACGACAATGTTGTCAAGATACGGGAGGGAAATATTGTTCACTACTGCCATAAACACTACAAGGGCGTTTGTGATTCCAAACGGCATGACCATGAAATCAAAGTGCCCAAATCTAGTACGGAGCTTTGTCTTCTCGAATTCCCTATCAGATACGCGGATCTAATGATATTCGTTGTGTAGGTCAAATATGCAGAAATTTCGGGCCCCACAGTTGATGAAAAAAAATTGTCTGCTTGTAGAAGATGATAGCTGTTCTTGATGGCAATGTCATTTAAATCTTGAACATCCATGTACATCCGCATCTTCCCGGTTTTATTTTTCACGAAAAGTACCGATGCCACATAGGGTGACGTGGAAGGTCAGATGAACCCTTGACAGAGCATATCCTCCATCTGTTGTTTTGGTTCAATAAGCCCGTGGAGAATCTTCCAATAGAATCCTTTTACCGTAGGCCTTCTGTCTAGATTCAGGTCTATCTTCTGGTCAAATTTTCACTGCGGAGGCAACTCGTCGAGTAGTTCTTTGGAAAGAAAACCCCATCGAACTCCTCCATGGGTTGTACAAACTCCCTCACAACGGCTGCAAACTTCTCATGTGTCAGAGTCAATGTGGTAGTCTTGAAAGTTGTGATTTCTTTTGCTTTCCTAGTCTCCACATAGTATCACCACGATTCAGCCTTACACAGCAGGTATCTCTTGGATTTTTCCAAAGATGTTGGTTCGCATTTTACGGCCATTGCAGCTTTCTCTGCTTCTTCCGGTAACCACCGCTACGTCATGGGTCGCTCAACCAAAGGAAATGTCCTTTTTCTGTAACTCATGATGGCGTATATCACTTTGCTGGTCGAGTACACCTGTGAATTATGATGATAACAGTAATCTCGTTGGAGGATGATTTATGGTTGCTCATTGGACAAATCCTCTAGACCATTACATCGTACAGATCTCTAATTTGTAGTTGTACTGGTTTGCGAAGTCAATGAACCTACAGTCTTGTGTCAATGGATTTTCCTTCAAACACGCCTGGTTTGGTGTGCAAGCCCAGCTTTTCGCCCATGTTGTTACTTACGAATCTATCAGAAGCTCCTCCGTCATGTATCGCTGGTACTCTTACATGACTTTTACAACCCCTTGGTTGCACCCGTAGCAGCATCACTGATTGGTCGTCCTCGTGCCCCTCGTTGAGCTTTGCAATCTCATGAATTCTTGTTTGGAGCAATGTGAGCCGCTAAGATGGGCAATTGGTAGGCACAGGTTTTTCCGACCGCACAGGACTCTTTTCATCTACTCATGACCTTTACCGTTTCATGACTCATTATTTTTGTGTGGCTTCCCCCCCTTTTGGGCCTATTGATGCTGCTTTCAAGAGTTGCGCGCGATATGACCCGGAAATCTACAAGTCCAGCAACACCGTTGATTGTGTTGATTGATGACGTCGATCTCCATTCGGGACAAGGCTTCTGCCGACTGCCAATTTCTTCCGCCACGATAAGAATTGTAGCTTTGGGATCACCCATTGTTGGATTCTTGCATCCGAGCATTGTAGTCAACACACTCGATGCTATCGGCTATTGTGATCATTTGTGGAAGGGCGTTCTAGATGCCCAAATTGGAAATTACTCGCTGAATATCTTGATCGAGGCTGTTGACGTAATAGATTCAGATTTCATTTAGGGCAAGGTCATTGCCTGTGATGATTTCATGAAAACTTTGTATATACTTCGTCATAGTTTATTGCTAACTAAGGCGTTGGAGTCTGTACAGTGCATCAGACTTCTCGTTCAACTTTCCAAACCTGGCGAGTGTAGTGCATGCAAAGTCGCTCCACGTTTTTGGTGGCGTGAGAGAGTCATGTCACGTTGGATTTTTCTGCATTAGAAGTAATACGCCTGCCGTTGATGATTAGAGAGCGGTCGCGTGAGCCATTGATATAGCTCCACCGGTCTCCTTCTACCGTTTGATGGTCTTTATATAGCACCACCAAGCTCAAGCTTTGCAACGCAAAAGCGAAGTCGCTGTGTCAATATTCTTCTTTTCTTTGTTGATCTCAGCAGTGGTGAAGAACACCTTCAAACTTGTCAGCCACATTGTGACCGTCGATTCTTTTAAGTTCGCAGGATCGAACAACTCAAGGAGTGCCGATGGTATGTGGGGTTAACTCGACAATTGGAGAGTTCTCTTGGTAAGCACTGATTCTCACGCATGGGAAATTTGAAGCTCCTCCATCATCGCGTTGAGTTGTTAGAGCATATGGGTATTAAGTCTCTCAAGTCATGACAACTTCTAGTAAAAGTCTTCATTAGTGCGAGCTTGTTGACCAGTGCCTCCCCTCGTGCTAGATGTTGTTCCGACGGGCGACAGCGGGGACAAAGGATTCACCGAGCTTGAGGGGTTCGTCACCGGCTTGGCCATCGGATTTGTTGGTGCCGTACCCTTTGCTGCAAAAGTGGCCACTGCTATCTAATTCGTCTGGAGAGCATCATTGTTCGCATACTGGTGATCCTCCATCCCCCGAGTCTTCGCCTGTTACTGCTGCTTGTAGCTGGTTGCACTCGCTCCGTTCACCGTTGTTGTCGCAAGGTCTACAAGATTCTGAACGGTGGAGATGCACTTAAGACAAGTGCAAGGTTGTAGCCTCATAGTTAATGCCTCGGCTATCCCTCCAGCCCCGCTCCACTTTGATACTAGCTGTTAGGCCGGGTGGAGGAGTAGGTGGTTCACAAGGATGAAGTGCAGAACAATAGACAATTTGAGGATTTTGGACAAATGGATAACTTGTATGAAGCAGTAAGTATACTTCGATAACAAGTGTGGAAGGAGTGGAGAACATGTATAGAATGAAGAGAATCACATTGAGGCATATGTTGGTTCCTCGGTGCTTGAGCCGAGCGACACGTGCAAGGTCAAGTTGTGAGTGGCTGCTTCGATTAGCTCGGTGGAGAAGTGGGGGTGCGGTTTCAAAAAAACATTGTGCCTTGGAGAAGTTGACCGAATAGTGTGGAAACATCAGCACGGCTCGCGATGTTTTTCTCTACCATTCTTGCAAGTGGTTGAAGTTGTCAGAACCTTCTACAACGGAGCACCGGAGGTCGAAGTAGGTGGCCAAAATTCCTTCAAAGTAGGTCGCCACGTGATGGGCAATAAACTGAACAAAACAAATACACACTCGCAGAGTTTACAAACTCGTGTGTATCAGTGACCTAACAATGTGTTTGGATTTTTTGACACCTTTCATTGAATTACACGAACCTCTCTAGAAAGACTATCCATTTCTCTCAACTCCTCAAATCGTCTTCTCCTCTGCATCCCACCTTTGTGAACCATCCAAGATTCGCTTGGCGCAACAGAATGTTACGTACCAGACGTACACGATTCCCTAATCTTTCTAACTGGGCATTTCTGTTATTACACAAACAGCCCATTGCATCGTGAGACCGCAATATTCACTCTGACAGTCGAGGGCAAACCGGCCAACTGCCCCACCCCCAGTGAATCTTTCTCAACCTTCTGACAGCTTCAATCACTCTCGCGAACCTACAATACAAGTATCACGGGCTTTTGGTCGACTTCTCGATGCACCGAGACAAATCTCGATTTGTAAACATGCATCTCGCATCCTCATTGTCGATTCTGAAAGTACCCCCGACTTCTCGGTGGACCTTCTCGAATCCGACTACTCACGATTTGACTCCACACGCATCGCTTGACAATCGACCCAACGACTCCGACTTTGTCTCATTCGTAACTCTACACTTGTATGTATATGTTCAATCATTTTGATGCTTGCCATCAAAATACACTTATCACCAATCATAAAATGCTCAAGTGTCTCAAATACTAAATCGTGTTTTGCCTCGCAACTTCAACCTATTCACCATCTATGCTCCCTTCGGCACAACACTTAGTATCAGAGCGCAACGATGCTGGAGAGGCGTCTGACTACTTTACCCATCCAGAGGACTACCTCGCACAAGCCGTCACCGCATCTTGCACGTCAACACTTCACAGACTTCGCGACTACGACGTGAGGCGAGCGAGCGCAACAAACGACCAGTAGCGGGTCTTTGGCAACAATTTTGGCAATAGAGGAGCAGAACGTGCTGATGCATGTGAAGCCCGAAGCGGCAGCGAATACTGGCGTGGCAGGCTATGCGGCAGCTGGAACAATCCCTATGACTTCGACGACCAATCTGGTCGCATATCCAACGGCGGTGAACCAGCCGTCCCAACCAACAGCCTCAATGAAGACAAAAGGGACGACAGGTGGCACTGGACGACAGGCACGGACCGACGAGAAACTGGCAAACCGGATCTCTGCACTCGAAGGAATCAAAAATCACTTGCTCCAACAACTCAACGTCGTGATGGAGGCTCTTCACAATGCAAGCGCACGTGAAGAGGTGCTCAACAAGAGAAATTACCAACTCTTGAGCAAACCCAGAATTCTTCTAGCTCCACCATAACTGTTCCTTCTTGAAAACTCAAAATGACCAATGATTCGGATGTCGCTGACGAGTTTGGAGGTCTACTTCTTCACTGCTGGGGTCGACAACGATCAGAAGAAGATTGACCTTGCGGCCGCGCTTTTACGAGGCATGGCGCTAAGTTGGTGGTCTGACCTAAAAACCATCCAACGGTAGGAATTTACCGGCAGAGCATCATCAACAGCCAATGGCGCCCGTCTCATATCACCGACCGTAGGCGTTCTACCCTTGGAGCAGATCAATCAACAATGGCAAGACGCACTGACACCACCAACCAATAGGAATGGTTTACTTGCGCGTGATGCTCGCACTCCTTGGACGACTAAAGGAGAAGTCTGATCCACTGTACAAGCTCTTACGTCTCCGTCAGCAGTCCAGCATGGCAGAGCACACGCGGAGATTCCGCGAGATCATCACCAGAGCAGACATTGCCCCCAAAAACTCTGTTGTCACTACAACAATGGCCTCAATCAAGATATCCGGTGAGCAACCGATATTCTTGACATCCAAAACGACTTACCGTAGATGATCGTAGCAGCAGAAAGGATCAAAAACGTCAACTGCAACGCTTAGATCCAGGAATCCTATGGCGGGCACCAACCTAACCACAGTTATCGTGGGAATGGAAAGAACCAGTTGGCGGACTCTTCGTCTCCAATGGAATTGGATGCCGTCGACTAGAGAGGTACGCAAATCTACTACAACGGCAAAAACGCCAGGCACATCGCCCGTAGCTTCGGAAGCAAGCTGTAGGCCAAAAAAAGGAGGAAATTGTAGAAAACTGAGTCAGGAAATGGCCGAGGAGAGTAGGAAAAGGTGCAGCTCTTGTCCGTGAGGAGCGATCTGCACCAATCAATCACCCATCTGAACGGCCTACATTGTCGCAGAGGGTTTCAGAGATCGCAAAGTTTGGCAAGGAGTATGAGGAAAACCAACCAGCGATATTGCTAAAAGTTTGTCCTTAACTATGCAAAGTTGCAGAACGGTACTAACAATATTGGATGGAGGAGTTTCACACAGCTTCGTAGGTAACAATATGGTCCGCAAGCTGGGTTTGCAGACCGAACAAGGGGTGTTGGAAGGATGAATCGTCGATGGGAGATTGCACATACGGAGACTCCGAGAACCACTACGACTCCAAGTGGAAGATCTAAGGGATGTAACGGTCTGGAGGTCTTGTCCACTGAGTGATCACAAAATCATCCTTGAATGAGATTTCGTGTACAGGCACAATCCCCAGGTCAACTGGAACAGCAGTGACGTCTACACGGAGATCGACGGTGCCAAGCAACAACTTCCGCGCGCAGAATTGAAATCGACAGCGGAAGCAGTAGAGATGGAAGCAGCGGAGGAAGTCTCGTAAGCCAAAAAATGACCAATTGTGTAGCCGATACCGCTCAACGTGGCCAAGCACTACATATGACGGGGAGCTCGTGCGTGGCTTATACACCTCGAGCCAATGGATGAAGCAAAAGTGGCAGCAGCTGACTCATCATCAGCCTCATCAGCCTCATCGACATCAACAAAGTTCGCGATGATACCTCAAGAGTTCGCACCACTCCTCCAAGAGTTTGCGAACGTCTTCCCCAACAAACTCCCGGAAACCCTAGGAGGGGCCTATCAGATGAGCAATCATGAGCTGACCCAGCTGAAAGAGCAACTCGACGAGATGCTTGGTCAAGGGTTCATCCGTCCTTCCACGTCACTATACTTTGTACCAATACGGTTTGTCAAGAAAAAACTGGTGAGATGCGAATGTGCGTGGACTATCGGGCGTTGAACGACACTACCATCAAAAACCGTAATCCTCTTCCCTGAGCTGATGAACTTTTTGACCAACTCCGAGGGGCTTGAATTTTTAGCAAAATCGACTTACGTAGCGGATATCACAAGATACGTATAGCAGACGCCGACATCAAGAAGACAGCATTCCAAACCCGTTACAGGCACTTTGAGTTTACAGTTATGCCATTCGGACTTACACTTACCCCCGCGACGTTCATGGTGGCAGCGAACAACATCTTCCGCCTGTACCTCGACGCCTTTGTCGTGGTTTATCTTGACGACATACTGGTGTATAGTCGTATCCCGTAAGAGCACAATGGACATCTTCAAAAATTCCTCAAAGTTTTACAAAGAGAGAAGTGTTTTGGAAAACTCTTGAAATGTGACTTCGGTCGTCATTCGATCGATTTTTTGGGCCACATCATCAACGGCGGACGAATCAATATGGATCAAGAAAGGTGGCAGCAGTCGCTGATTGGCCAGCGCCGACCACCGATTGAGAAAATCAGGTTTTTCTCAGATTCTGCAATTACTACCGGAGATTCGTACAGGACTACGCCCGGGTTTCAGGGCCTCTTTCCGGCCTCACTCAAAAAGAAAACGAGTGATGGTGGGGAGACAGCGCACAAGAAGTGTTCATCGATTTGCGAAATGCTCTGACCTCTGCGCCAGCCCTATGATTAGACGGTCCAACTGTCGACTACGTCATGGCCAAAAATGCGTCAGACCGAGCCATTGACGTAGTCCTCCTGCAAGACCACAGCAACGGCAAGCACCCGGTCACCTACATGTCCCAAAAGTTGCAAGGGTCGGAACTCAACTACGTCGTGCACAAGAAAGAGATGTTGGCGGTCGTGCACACATGCAAGACAAAGCGATGCTACCTGTAGCATCGCCTATGCATCGTGCGCACCGACCACCAAGTATTTGAAGATGCAACTGAACCTCAGTCGACGTCAAACCTTATGGATGTAGTTCCATGAATGCGGGTTCGACTACGATATCGAGGACCGGCCAGGCGAGATCAACCCGGCGGACGCACTTAGCCACCGACCAGATTTAATGACTGACGTGGTAACGCTGCAGCTTCAGCGAGACCCGTACATCGAGCGGCTCTTTACACAAGGCTATGACTTACACGGAAGGTATGACAAGGCAAAACTCTGATACACCGCACCCTACTGGCGACGACGCTTCACTCGCCAGGTGGTCATTCCCCCGAACGACAAACTTCGACGTATGCTGCTCGAAGAATGCCACGACAGAGGACCAGGTGGACACTTCGGACAGGACAAGATGCTGAAGAAGCTGGCCAAAAACTATTGGTGGGACAATATGCAATCCGACGTAGCCAACTTCCGCAAAACTTGTGACACATGTCAGCGAAAAAAATCTCGTCGCACGCGGCCATTCAGACTTCTGTAATCGCTCCCTATTCCGACGAAAACATGGGCTGACATCTCCATAGACTTTGTTAGAGGATTACCAGTCACACGCGAGGGATATGACGCAATCCTCGTGGTCGTTGACAGGTTTTCCAAAATGTCCCATTTCATTCCGACAATGACCACCGTCACCGCCGAGGGAACAGCACGGCTGTTCCTAAACAACATCGTACGGCTACACGGCGTGCCGAGAACCATCACAAGCAACAGAGATGGTCGGTTTACCAGTCGTTTTGGCGCAAAATGATGAATCACTACAGCAACAGAGCTCAACTTTCAACGGCGTTTCATCCTCAAACCGACGGTCAAATCGAGCAGACAAATCAAACGCTCGAATACCTTCTCAAAAGACTTTGTGAGCCACACGGGACGGATTGGGCACAAAAACTCCCGATCACCAAAATCGCACATAATTCGGCAGTTTCCACAGCAACGGGTAAAACTCTGTTTGAAGTGGTGTATGGAAAACCTTCCGCCACACCAGCCGGACTACAAAGTCGCAGGAACATCTCCCCGGTCGACGTTCAACTTCGAGACTTCACCACCATTTGGGAGGAAACATGACAATCCCTCGCGAAGACAGAAGCAACGATGAAGCGAGCAACCCACCAACATCGCACCGATGATATCGTCACTGTTGGCGACAAAGTCCTCCTCAACTTGGCAAACATCAAACTCCGCGGAGCTAACGATTTGAAGCTCAAACCCAGATGGTTGGGATCGTTTAAGATTGAGCTCATGCAAAACCCTCTAGTTGCATGACTCAAAGTCCACGACAATGTGCAAGGTCATCAGGTGTTCCATGTGAGCAGAGTCACGCACTATGGAGACCCCACAGAGATTTTCCTCGGCAGAGATGTCCCTCCTCCACCTCCCGTTCAAGTGGAAGAAGACACGGAGTACATCAAGGACATCCTCGGCCATCGACGACGAGGCAAAACGACAGAATATCTCGTCAAGTGGCACGGCTACGACGCCGTGCATAACGGTTGGCAACCTGACGACAACCTCCGAAATGTCGATCACCTCATCGACGACTATTACCGCCGTCTGCAGGCCACATCTGCACGCGCGCATGGACGTCGTTGCTAAAGGGGGGAAAGTGTTAACGAGTCCATAATCTTTCTCAGTGGGCATTTCTGTTATTACAAAAACATCCCATCGCGTCGTGAGACCGCGATATTCACTGCGACGGTCGAGGGCAAACCGGCCAACTCTCCCTCCCCCAGTGAATCTTCCCGAACCATTTGACAGGTTCAACCACTCTCGCGAACCTACGAGAGAAGCATCACGACCTTTTGGTCAACTTCTCTACGAATCGAGACAAATATGGATTCATAAAGATGCATCTCGCATCTTGACCGTCGATTCTCAAAGTCCCCTGACTTCTCGGCGGACCTTCTCGAATCCGACCGCTCACGACGCGACTCCGCGTGCGTCGCTCAACAATTGACCCAACTACCCCGACTATGTCTCATTCGCAACTCAACATTTGTATGTATATGTATGTATATATGTACATATATATATATGTATGTATATATATATGCACACACACACACACACACACACACACACACATATTCAATCATTTTGACACTTGTCATCGAAGTACACTTACCTCTAATCATGAATTGCTTAAGTGTTCCAAGTGTTACATCGTGTTTTGCCTCGTAACTTCTACCTGCTCACCATCTACGCTCCGTTTGGCATAACACAGAATCTGGGTATGATGCAAAGATATTGCAAGTCAAATTCCTACCCAGAGGCTACATAGAGAAATGTAGCTGGTACATGATGTAGCGTTTTGGCCCAGGCCTTAGGAGCGAGCTATTTGGCCGTTTCCAGCTAGCGAAATGGAAACGCGCCTCGGTGTTGCTTCCATGCGCCGTCGATGCGACCATGGCACGCCGTGCCATGCAATGCCATGCCATGCAATGCAATACCATGCCATGCCATGCCATGCCATGCCATGCCATGCCATGCCATGCCATGCCATGCCATGCCACGAGTTGTGGCGTTGCTCTGCGCAGCTGGCCAGCAGAAAGGTGGCCGTTGCTGCTGGCGCAGATGAGGCTCGCCGTCTTTTGGCCCCGCCTGACCGTACGCGGAGCTTCTGGGAATCGAGATTGTGTCTGGTACAGGCTGAGTGCGACGTCTTTCCGCAGGCCGCTTCCAGCTTTCGTGGTTATTCCACGGTGGAATGGTGTGGACGTGTACCGCGTTTACTATCTTCGTACGCTCGCTGAAGTTGCCAGCAGTTGAACGCGGTGCCCCATAGCCCGCCATGCATCGCCGTGCGGAAATCTTGGTGTTGCCGTCAGATTGTGTCGGCTTCTGGCAGCGCCAGAAGGAGCCGCGACAAGGGGAGGCACAGGACGGCGAAGGGAGCTGTCCAACGTGCCTTTCCAGCCAATGCGGTGGAATTACCAGCCAACCACGGGCTCTTGGTGAAGAAGTTCCTGGCTCTCCTCCGGCAATGGCCCACGAGGCAGCCAACCACCAGCACCCTGCTGCCGATGGAGATCGGAGACGTCCAAGTTGGACGTCTCCGGGAGTGTTGGACGGTCCAACACTCCCGGTGGAGTGTCTCGCGGGAGACATTGGTGGTGTGTGTGACACCAGCAGTGGTGGACCACCACTGGTGGTGGTGGTGTCGCGGTCAAGAGACCAGGCCTGTGCGCCCGCGAGGGTGTCACTCCGAGGGAGAAGCATGCCGCGTGGTTTCAACAGCGCGTGCTTCATTGACGCATTTGCGCATGGCTCCTGTGCCTCGGCCGCGTAGACAAATCACCCCCAGGTTGGAGCCATGCGCCACCGCTTGGCAGAAAGGGAAACAGCAACGAACCCGGTCGTGAGGGAAGGGCGTTCCTTTTTCTTGTGAAATGTCGGTGTGAATTCTACCGGGAAAATGACAAGAAGCACATCGTGGAACAGATGTAATAAAGTCACACAACCTTTGTGTGTTTCCAGTGGAAGTTTCCATGGCTGACCCTCAGCGCGCCTGGGTATTGTCTCTTACTCCATAAGAGCGAAGAGAGGAGGAGCTGCGTTGCACTGCGCCACGTTTACTGAGGTTGAGAGGAGGAGCCTGTGCTTTTCTCCGCGTTCTGGTGGTGCTTGCTTGCTCATTTCTGGTGCTGTGGACTTGCTCGTTTGAGAGAGGGAGCTGAGAAGCGCCGCTTCAACGTTCCAAGCCTCTCTGCGCTAAACTCTGCTACAACGTTCCAAACCTCTCCTCGCCGCCAGGACGGCTCCTATGCAGCCGGGGACGCCACCGTCTGACCTGCCATCTGCCAATAGTCCGAGACGATTTGTCTCTGCCCTCGCAAGCCAAGAGGCTTGTTCTCTCTGAGTGCCTTTGTGTGGAGGTGGGGAGGGACAGAGCTCGTCCGTGCCCTTTCCAAGCCGGTCCGACAAAGCCTCAGAGACCTAAAGGACGGTCAGTGGAGACATTTTTTCCGAGGTCCTCTCACCAGGAGAACTTTTAGGAGAGAAGGGGCGCTAGGGTATCCTTAGTAAGAATGGCCCGTGGTTCAAGGAAATTTGGGCAAAAGACGGCAGGAGCGAGTGCGCTTCTGCTGGGCCTATCGTTGCGGCTCATTAGGATCGTGGCGTGTTTGTTCACAGCAGCGGCAGTGGCGGCGGGCGTGTCTGCAGGTCGTCATCTCAAGGGGAATGCGCACACGCTCAGGCGGACGCTCCAGCCGCTGTGCCCGCCTGCTTGCTTGCCTGCGCCTGCTTTGCCGTTGCAGCAGTGTGACTTCTACTTTGAGGGATTCAATTCCAGCATCCCAACCCTCGGGTGAGGCTGCTGGTTTAAGTGGCATTGCACAGCGCCAGTTTGTTTTGTGAACCTCGTCGCTTTGGCTGCTTCTTCCAGCCAACAGTTTGTTTTTTCAGTGAATTTTCATCACCTTCGACACTGAGTGGAGATTATGAACTGGATGTGAAATTTCCCTTTCTTTCATCATTATATGTTTCTGCCTACACATTGTACACTCCTACCACGCCCAGCCATGAATCATGTGTTGGGCCTCTTGAGTGCATCGTTTTCTGATGTCCCACCTTCATGCGGTGTTGTTTCTATCTGCCTTTCTTCCTGCCTGCAACGTGTTCTTGCTCTGTCTCTTCTCCTGTTGGTCTCTTCTCCTGTTGGTCTCTTCTCCTGTTGGTCTCTTCTCCTGTTGGTCTCTTCTCCTGTTGGTCTCTTCTCCTGTTGGTCTCTTCTCCTGTTGGTCTCTTCTTCTGCGTACTTGCCCACTTGCCGTCCAGCTTCCCAGCAGCCTCCCATGCTCCTACTTACCCGCCCACTGCTGGCCCATGAGCTTGTCCCCTGTACTTGCCCGTCCACCTGTCCTCCCCCCCCCCCCCTCAAGATTTGCCAGTGACTTGACCCACTCCTCTTTTGTCTCTTGGAAGTTCTTGTTGGGTGCAGCTTGCTGAGTGTTGCGCCTGATCAGCCGATGAGCCCCGCCGTCGTCGTCCGCGGCGGCCAGCGAGTGACCGTGTCCAACACGGGGACGGGCACATTCCTTTGCAAGACCGACCCGTTGTGGCCGTGCGATTCCGGGAACGTCTTCTACATCGCACCCATTTCGACAGACACGTCTGTGCTTCGTCATCGCGACGTCAGCGGGGTAAGCCTCACCATCTGTTGCATTCATTCGTCGCCATTGTTGGCATCCTTACAGTGAGCGTCACTCGTGTTGCTTTCATGTGGTGCTGCTGTGCATCCCGCCTCCTGGGTCTCTTCTATGGCCGTCGTGGTTGCTACCATGGCAGGAGCAGCAGGATTCGTGGAGTCATGAGAATGGCAAATCTCCAGAGAGTCGTGGAAGGAGCACGCTTCTATGTCAGCACGCTTTGATGTGACCACACTTTGATGTGTATCTTTTGTTTCTCATTTGCTTCCGTGCCATGTATGTTGTTGCAGCCTCTCGGGCAGTTTCTGCTCAACCGTTGGATCAAGCTGCCAATCTTGTCGGCCCAAATCCGCTACCCCAACGGAAGCGTGGTCAACCTCAACCCGAGCGACGGCAATCTGGAGTTTCCAGGGCCGCGTCGCTGCATCATGTTCAAGACTGGCCCCACGCCTCCCCCTCTGGAGCTCTGCTGCCCTGCCATCCAGCCGGCACCCGCACCTGCTCCAGCAGCGGTGTCATCTCCCCCGCCACTGCCCCTCCTAGTGCCCCCTCCTGCGCCCCTGCCACTAGGCCCGCCTATGGTTCCTCCAGCACCCCCTCCTGTGGCTCCTCCTTTGTCTCCTCCACCTGTGTCTCCTCTTTCTGTGTCCCCTCCTCCCCCTCAACCAACTCTCCCACCTGTGACTTCACCGCTCCCACCTCCCGTCTCTCCTCCCCCTCCCTCCGTCTCTCCTCCTACGTCTCCTCCGCCTGTTCCCCCAACTGTACCTCCACCCGCTATCCCGCCCACGCCGTGATGTCCACGATGACGGTTGTGGCAGTGTTGCCCTACGCAACACTGCCACAGCCATGGTGGTGGACATCATGACGGTACAGCATTCTGTGCAGTGCAGGCTATCCTGTCGAGTAGAGATGCATGAGATGTGTGGCTGCATGGGTTCTTGATATTTGGAAGTCAGGATAGGGTTATGTTCGGGTGGGCCTGTGTTTTTTACCAGTGTGAATGTCGCCATCTACAAGGTGTGACCTTGCGGAGGATGAGGATGGTTTACAACCAACGTGGCATTCCAGAAATATCTCAACAGACATCTATTACCCTACTTGGATGATAAGACAGACTTCACTGTATTAACTGGACGACTAGGTGTTTGGTTGGGTTGAGGGTTGGTTTACTGCACGTAGACATGTGGTAGCGAGACTCGGTGTTCACATTGCCTCTCATTACTCGATGACATGTATCCACCCATCTCTCAGCGAAGTACATTCCCTCATCTCTGCATGAAGTGCAACTGTTCATCATACTATGACATACATTTGCTTGTCACTGAACAAAATGCATACCCTGGTGTGTGGTTGGGGAATTCCATCCAATTCGGGTCACACGCAGTGTGTTCTCTCAATGCTAACGGTGACTGGAAGGCGCTGAGGATGAGTAATGAATTGCCTGAAGAGAGTTCAATTGGGTTTGTTTAGCCCCAGAATACGAGTAATAGGATTTTGCAAATACTTTCTTGAATGAAAATTCGCGGAGTTGTACCTCCCCCCCCCCCTTCTTTGCCATGCATTGACTATTCTTCATCCAACCAATGCCCCCCCCCCCCTCCTCCCTTCCCCCAGGGGCGCAATGAAGCGGAAAGTGATTGCATTCCAACACCTTTCTGCTACAGGGATAGTCTCTTCAGCTGGAAATGATTTCAGATAGTTTTGTATAAACAAACCGTGTTAGGTCTGCAGTCTTGATTCAATCCTACGCCCATACTCAGCACAGAGCGCAAGGGAGGGTCCATGCATGTGAGATGTCAATTCAGAATAATTTGGCTGTACCCTTTGCCCCAGGGCAGTTGAAGCACTAGCTGTGCCGACGTTGTGGAGACTGCACACTGAAGAATGTGTGATGCTTTGAACATGGTTCTATAAATTGAGAGAACAGAAGGTTAGATTAAAATGATCTGGGCCACATGGGGGGTATAGAGCGCCTCAGGTTCTCTTGGGCACGGCCTGCAATGCACCAACCAATCAGCGTAGAGCAATGCACGGGCACCAGACTTAGGACAACTCAAGACATGGCATGCGTCGTGCAAGGTTCCGCATCAGGACATCGAGGCTTGGATGTAAAGGGACTGCGCATGGGAGCATTTTGCACCACGCAGAACACGAGGGGAAAGCGCGCACACACAACTTGAAAGCCATCGTCTGAGCAGCTTCCACAGACAAGCCTCCCTTTGCCCCTGCCATGAAGGAGTGCAGGCCATAGCAAGGACTGCACGTGAGTCCCTGACCAGAGATGCAACGTCCGCCCGCTTGAATGGAACCTACCAGCATGCCGGGGTACACCACGTTACTACTGAGGGAGAATGTCAGCGCACCTTTCCAGCGGGGGCAAGGGGAGGAAGGGACTCGAGAGTGATCCGTCGGGACTCGAGATCGTAGGACAGGGTCGAGTTGCACCTGCAGAGCCGGGGTTACAAGATGCCACACCATCGTCCATTTCAGCGCTGGGGCCCTCAGCGAGCAAATGCGGGGAAAAATGTAAAATTGCAGACCAATAAACACTCCTGCGCCCAAAATATAGGGGTCAATCTACCATACAAACACCCGACAGGGGTTTGTGACGAAATAGGTTTCCAGAAACAGTAGACTTTGTTGTTCCCTTCCACCAATTGATCTGTCTGGAGATTCCAACCCCAGAATGTGATAGTGCGGACTTCAACATCTCCCCCCCCCCCCCCCCCCCCCCCCCCCCCGTTCTCAACGCCGGTGCATGCATGATGTCGGTTTCTGGGAGCGATTGGATTTGTTGGGCAGCGAGGAAATTAGGAAATCGAGCGAGCTCTGCTAGGCCACTAGAATCAACAAGCAACCAAGTCAGGGGAGCAATTAGGCGAAAAACACAACATCAAACCAATGGAATCACATACAAACACAGAAAACATAGCAAGGAAAACAACGATTTGAGCAGCTTCCAGGTACTAATTTGGTGTGTCGCTCTGTGTGTTTTGTGCGACACAGCGATGTCTGTGAAATGTCCCAGGCTACACACTACTTCTGCACAGTTTTCACAAACTGAGGACAGGAGGCACTCGAAAAGAAACAACGCCACAAACACAGAACAAAAGCCAAGGAAGATGGTGAAGAAGAGCCACGATGTCTTCCCATCATTGCACCGTACCCCCAATCAGTCACAGGGCACTTGACCAGCCAGTTGCATCTGAGTGAGGTTCAGAAGAGGGCGTTGCATTGCAACCGGGAAGATGAGCGCACTCACGATTCGCATTTCACTTCATTCACACTCACGATTCGCATTTCACTTCATTCACACTCACGATTCGCATTTCACTTCATTCACACTCACGATTCGCATTTCACTTCATTCACACTCACGATTCGCATTTCACTTCATTCACGCTCTGGCCCGAGCTGACGGTGAGGATGGTGCCAAAGAAGCTGAGGTTGTTGTGGCCACAGTTAGGGCAGGGACCCTGCCAAGGAGAAGAGAGGCAGACACATGGCAGACAGCGTGGAAGGACAATGCGCATCAGTCTTCCGTCCATTTCTCCATCTGCCTCTCCCTTGCCTCCCGCACCACCTCCATTCCCCCCATCCGTTAGCAATGCGCACATGCATNCACTTCAGCCACGCTCACGATTCGCATTTCACTTCATTCACACTCACGATTCGCATTTGACTTCATTCACACTCACGATTCGCATTTCACTTCATTCACACTCACGATTCGCATTTCACTTCACTCACACTCACGATTCGCATTTCACTTCATTCACACTCACGATTCGCATTTCACTTCATTCACACTCACGATTCGCATTTGACTTCATTCATACTCACGATTCGCATTTCACTTCATTCACACTCACGATTCGCATTTCACTTCATTCACACTCACAATTCGCATTTCACTTCATTCACACTCACGATTCGCATTTCACTTCATTCACACTCACGATTCGCATTTCACTTCATTCACACTCACGATTCGCATTTCATTTCATTCACACTCACGATTCGCATTTCACTTCATTCACACTCGCGATTCGCATTTCACTTCATTCACACTCACGATTCACATTTCACTTCATTCACACTCACGATTCGCATTTCACTTCATTCACACTCACGATTCGCATTTCACTTCATTCACGCTCTGGCCCGAGCTGACGGTGAGAATGGTGCCAAAGAAGCTGAGGTTGTTGTGGCCGCAGTTGGGGCAGGGACCCTGCCAAGGAGAAGACAGGAAGAGACATGGCAAACAGCGTGGAAGGACGATGCGCATCAGTCTCCCGTCCATTTCTCCATCCGCCTCTCCCTTGCCTCCCGCACCACCTCCATTCCCCCCATCCGTTAGCAATGCGCACATGCATGCCACTTCTGTCCCGCTCATGCTTTCACTTCATCCACCAGTGACACAGCCACTTTTCTTTTCATAGAGTCTTCTCCTGCCGCCAGCATACTTCATAATGGTGGTTCCAGCATCCTAGTAGCCATGAACAATCTGAATGACAATCCACCTTCCACCAGTAACTGCGAGTCTTCATCAAGAAACTGAATGACAATCCACCTTCCTCGAGTAATTGCAAGTCTTCAACAAGAAACTGAATGACAACGCGTGCACACACACACACACACACACACACACACACACACACACACACACACACACACACACACACACACACACACACACACACACACACACACACACTGAACCACCCAACCCACACGAACTGTACAACAGAGACTGAACGACACCACCCACACAAGGAAACACTACATCGACGCATTCGCACCTGCCACTGTGCCATGGCTCACCTGCAGGATGATGAAGTCTTTGAGGAAGACGCTGGTGATGCTGGAGGAGATGAAGTAGGTGATGGGTAGCACCACAAACCACGTGAACACAAAACTCCATGGCTCCGGCAGCTGAAGTTGGGAGAAGGAGAAGGAAAGAAA
>SZWC01003600.1:77254-96713 GCA_023375785.1 Penium margaritaceum
CACCCCCCCCCCCCCCACCAACCAACAGAAAAAACCCTAATCACCCATTTGAAGCCGTGACCGCCTGGCCAGTAACAATGGAATGTGAAAAGAAGTCATGACGAGGTATCATATCTGCGTCCTTGATGCGTGACATGGACCTCATCAACCAAGTATCACAACCTAAAAAAATTGGGGATTGTTATACATTCAAGGGAGGTTTTGGGGAGTTAGATACTCTTGATGCATCGAAAGGGAGCTTGCCAGGTCCTCCATGTGCATGTGCAAAAATGAAACCCAAAGCCTGCAGGCTTGACTAAAACAAGAGTTTGTTTGTGCCTTGATTGTCAAAACTTCAGGTTTGTTGCCATGATTGAATGGTTTTATACTTGTTTTTCTAAAGCCCAAGGCCGAAGTTCCAAATCCTCATAGTCATCAAGAAACTCCAGCTGATCAACGATCAGTGACAGAAGTCGGTGATTGCCGATCTTGCAAGCAGTCAACCGATATATTAATCATCGAAAGCTTGCAAGAAGATCAATCAACAACTTTTGTCACTGACCATTGATCATCCAGATGGCCATGTGCTTCGTTTGCTTGGTCGGCGACGCATGTCGCGATTGAGCGTGGAACCAAACTGGGCCTTTGAGCTATTTTGTTGCTGTTGCTGGGCGGATGAGAGTCATACTTTGCGTTTTGTGAGTATCTGCGCTGTTTGGACCTTTCAAATTTCTCTCCTAATGTATGCATAAAAATTTAGTACAAGGATTGGCAACTGCACGTGGCATTTAAAGACCATTCACTGTTGTTGCTTTATCTATGGGGATGCCAAGACTGACACTAAAAGTGGATACATGGTGCAAGATGACCCCACAGCCTACTTCACTGCAAATGTATATGATGTGTGGGTTGAGTCGATGATAATCAAGCATCCGTGGAAAACCAGGGCGACAGCACCACCTTGTGATCCCTACGACACATGCTAGATCTTGGGTGGCAACCATGGGTGTATCTAAACCCAATCTGCTATGCCAGAATACAACCACCACATCATGGGGTGCATGTTTAACGTTGGTGTTTTACATCTTTGGCCACCCAAGTACATTTTACTAGTCCGGAGGTACCTGTTATATGTTTTCTATTGGCATTACACTTCATGTATCATGGGAAGAAGCACATATATATTGATTCAAAAATACTTGAATACCTTCTAATGCATAACATTTCCCAATTTGTATATGTTTTGTATAAAAAAATGGTTGATTACTCCACATTTCTCTTATGTGAACAATTTCTGATGCACAGAAACATTGAAGTGTGTCTAATGGGGACTTATTACTAGATTGGTACTTCCACTATCATAATTTTTCTTGTATTCCTTGTGAAAACAAAGATAACATAGATGTTTGCAATCTCTCTTGTAACAACTAGCAACTTATTAGAAAATGAAATAGGTAAAAGAGCTCACATACCCCTAAAATACAACGTGTGACTCTCATCCACCCACCTCCCTTACAGAAAGCAACCATCTAACCAGCCCTTGGAAATAAGGTAACCATTCCTCCACCATTTAGGACAAAAGCAACCAGCTGGCCAACCTCAGCAACAAAATCAACCAACTTTCCACCCCTTATACATGCTCAACCACAACATGTGCCATGGATCAGACATGGAAAAATGTGCAATGACGCATCCGGATTACTCATGGCAAGCAACAAAAATCGTGTCATGCATTGATACTACATGGTGTGTGACACCAACATGCCAATTTTTGGAATGTTCATACGTTCTCCACATGTTTTATCTATGGTATTGGCATATGTGTTATTTTCCGTGTAGTGTTGGAACATGCCTTATTTTCTGTGTGGCATTGTCATATGTGTTGTTTTTTGCGCAATGTTGTTGTATGTGTTACTTTGTGCAAGACATTGGTATGTCAGCTTTTTAAAAATGAAAATAGGGTATGTATGACTTGTGTCCATGTATGATATCGCTTCCACAACCGAAAACAATCATGAGTAGTCATAAATGATAATGAAACATATATGATAACGTAACTAGTAAGCCTAAAACATGTCATGAATGAAATTCACAAACCAGTTTTATACAAGTGGGTGGAGTGCGTGGATGTAGCCAATGTTATCACACATGAGGCAAAGGTGGCTTTGTAGTTCTAAAAGAACCTCATGTGCAGGGTCTAGTACAATCCCGTCATCATTTATGTCTGAATTAACATTGTAAAACATGGGTTCCACGTAATCTGCAATGAACGGATTATTCACAAGAAAGATCACGGCAGGTGTTATTGGACATCTTGAAGATTGCACTTGCGTATTTGCAAGCATCCTGCTGATGCTCGCAAGGCCTTGCAATGCTTTGTCCTACAAGCGTGCGTTACCTCGGTGCTTACATCATTTACGTATGGTTGACAGATTGGTGGGAGTTTTCACCATGACGTAGCATGTCCCAGATCCATTCTTCTACTCTTCTTGTGCCTCCAGCACAACGTAGCATGTTGCGGCTCTAGACAAGGAAAAAAAAGAGTGGTAAGACTGGGTTGGAAACATTACACTCTATGACACAATGTGAAGTTTTCAGGGTTTCTTGACGAACAAGTTGTTGAATAGAGTAGGAGAGGACTGAAATTGGACTCTTGACTTTTCTTGTATTTCAATTGTATTTTAGGATATTGGCACAATGTTTCTCACTTTTTTTGCAACCAGTACTTGACATGTGGACAACAATAGTCATTTTCCTCTTACAAATATGAACTTTTCATTCATGCAAGTTCTTTGAGCGGGTAGTGAAAGAACACCATTGATTAATGTAGAAATAAATGGAGTAGGTGTGGGAAACAATTGTTCTAGATGGAAATCAAAGACAACAAGATAAAGTTCCTAAACAAGCATGAACAACCTCATGCCGAGAGGTTATCCTAGCTTCTTCTGCTACTGTATTCACTGCTGTCCATTGGCTTGAACAATATGGTCCCACAAGTCATGAAAACCTGCACAAAAAGAAGCACAGCATGTCAGCAATAAGTATCCTGAGGGTAAAATGAAGAACATGGACTTGTGTAAGAGCAACGATTATCTTAACTCAGATGCCGAGTGTCTGGAGGCCATGAACACAACCTGATGACTCATGTTTCTTTTGATTTAGAATGCTCTTCTACTTCTCCTTTGCTTTCTTCATTTTATTCTCCCCCATATTCTCCTATTGTGTAACATCCTGCCTCCTCTTCCGCATCCCCATCCAGTGATCCACATGCCTCCTTCTTTGATGAGCTCCGCCCCTTCTGCATCAGGGTATTCTTGTGTCAAAGGCACGTCTTCAACTTCCTTGGAAAACTCCAAGGGTTCTTCACTCTTGTTACTTGATAAGATACATCACCAAATTTTCCTCAAGTACTTATCCCACCACCTCGTGGATAAAAGACACTGAATCCTGCTTCTCCCACCTCCACATGGTTACAAGTATATGGCTCTTCCTCACCATGTGCCTCTTCTTCATCAACTATTGTGTCAAGTGCTGCTGCACCTTGTCTTTCCTCTCTTGCTTCTGTCAATGCATTTGCTACTGTGCCAGTGCATGCGGTGAAAAGTTGTGTAGCTGCTTTGCGAAGGCAAGCGGTGGCAGTTTTTTGATACCTCCTTTTTCAATGGCCCTTCTTGCCGGACCCCGGGTATATGAAAGTTGTCCTTTTGAATTAGTTTTCTCTACGTTGGACACTTGAGGGGTGCCTAATTTCACATCATTGCCTTGGTTGGCCCTAGCCCTTGTCATCTGTGTTGCATGGATGTCATCTGTGCCGGTAGAAGGCATGGGGTTGGAGCAGGCTAGGCTTTATCAATGTTTGGCTCACATCCACCCTTGGAGATGGGCTTCACCCATCTCCATCATGATGGTGCGTGTGTGGTGATAGGTTTTTCTGTACTAAAGCTCACGGATGCAGTCACACATCAAGTATCATAGGTTCACCAGATTCCTCACATTTGTTGAGCCCTATACTGTTGCAGAATGTGATACCTCCATAGTGAAATTGTAGTTCCATGTGGAGTGGAGCAATATGGAATCATGTTTGTAGGTGCGGACATGAGTGACTCGGTGCATTCCAATAACTTTTGCCATCATTATTTCATTAGTTTTTGAACCCAAGAACATACGTTCAGGAAGCAATAGAAAGATAACAGCTTTGTTTGTGTCTTTAGGTGCATTCATCACCTCAAGGAACTACTCATCTTGTGTATGTCAAGAAGAATGGGACATATGTAAGATGCCCACTTGTGGAGTGGAATGCTCCTGTTATTGGGATTTGGGAAGAGGTAGTTGGCAGCCCGAGCATAAACAACGTGCAAGTGATGGGCAAAATGATGGAACTCTGTGTGTGGGAGGGTCTTCGTAGAACTGTTTTTCCAATACACTGCTTTCTTCCTATATACATCCTAAACCCTCTTCCTCATGTGCCATGCTCAGTTTGTGTAGGTTTCTCTAGCTAGATGGCATTACACAACATTTCACGACTCCCAACATGAAATTGGAAGCCAGCACTACCAATTTCAGATTGGGAGTCCTGCCTCCCAATCTGAAATGATGACATATCCGGGAGTAGAGGCGGTGTATTGAAAAATCCACAGATGCAGGTCCAACCACATAAACGAATCTTGAGTACACAAAAGCATGAAAATCCAGACTATAAGACACACATAGTTTGCCTAAACAAAGCTGAAAAAAGACCCATCAATGGTGATGGTTTAGCATGAATCGTCCTACCCCTGCCTCGTTGCACATGAGGCAACGAAACCCACTTAAACTTCATAGTGTTGTCTATCTCCATCAGTGCTTGTGTTAAAAGGTCCACGTTTTTCAAGAAGAGAGTGTCCTTCTTCCTGTACTATGGAATGAGATGATACAGACAAGAATACCATGCACGGCAAAAGCTTATAGCATAGAAACTGACTGCTTTTGTTCACCTCCTTACAGGAAGATAAAAGAAACCACCACGACTTGGACTTCCTCATGAGCTACACATTTGCCAAAGACCACAGGTGCTAAAGAGTTTAACTTGCAACTTTGATTATGTTGCACCTTGACGATGGCTCTTAACTTAGCCAATGAAGAGCTAGAATCCTCGGCCATCTGCAATCTTTTACACAATCCACTTAGTTTTCCAAGCAGGATTACCAAGGCCGGTGGTTGGTGTACAATGGTGGCCATGCTTGGCGTGGTGAATATCCACCTTCCCTGCTTCAAGTTGACAAGTGCTCGACTGTTCCACATGTACCCTTTTGTACCTACCTCGACAACTGCACATTGATGCATCCCGACATGCTTTGGACCCATGCTATTCCACACCAATGGTATGCTGCATAGTCTTCAGTGGCATCTCCATACATGGTAGAGTTGCACAACTTCTGGCCCTCAACCAGCTCATCATCATCCACCTTAAGTTTTCAATGCGGCTGATTCAGGGAATGTTCAGATACTCCTGCAAATAAAGAGGTGAGTAAGAATAAGTAAAGGAAGAGAAGGCAAAAAAGAAGATAAGAGCCTAGATACTAGAGAAAAAAAATGGGAACACGGTGCCTCCCCAAAGAGACGTTATTAGTATGTGTGTTCCCATTTATTTAGTAGTATGTATGCCTCCCCACAGACGTTATCAACATGGAGGAATTTGTTCTGTTCCAAGGAGCGAGGCTTCATCGAGAAGAGAACCTGATTCTTTTGTATCCCAGTCAGCCCAGTGCCCGTCCCTCTCCTCATAACCCCGATCCTCAGTTGTTCAAAGAAAACATCTTCAGCAACTGAGTCAAGGCTGAACACACATGCTAGATGTGGTACTGTGGGACAAGGCACTAAGCAGTAGATGGTGGTGGGGCTACTCCACAAGGAGGTGGGCGTGGTGGAGCAGCAGGTGGAATACAAGGCCAGGGTGCGAGATGTGGAAGGGCCTGGCATGTTTCGCAATGCGTAAGGGCATAGCGACAAGGAAGCTGGTTGCGTTGAATGTCAGGTGATGGCTAAGGTTTGTGTGCAACATAGGGAGTGGCATGGTGAGCTGCTACCTAGAAACGTGGATTAGTGGGTGTCGAACGAAGCTCTGCTATGGGCTGGATAGGAACCTGGTGAGCAGTAGCCTGGTCACGTGGACCATGAGGTGTCAGCTGAAGCTGTTCTGTGTAATTGGCAGAATCCTGGGGAGAGTAATGCTAGTTGCACGAAGCATGTGGTGGCGGACAAGGCTGAGATGGAAGGGGGGGGTAGGAAGGGGCCAGGTCATCATTGGACGTGTTGCGTGGAGAATTGGGTTCTGGCTGGGGATCACTAGCAGTTGCCTGCTGTCCCATACAAGATGTACCACCAACAATCAGACGGCGTGGATCAACAGGTGGTGACAGAGTCTCAACAACATGTGGCAGGCTAGACAGTCCACCTACACTGGAGCAATGTGTGACATCACATGTCGACTGATGCTGGAAAAAAAAACCAGGTGAACATGTTGAGTCACAAGCGGAAAGGGTGTATGGACCAGAAGGTGGTGGGAAAGTCTGAGCTACCTGTGGACAATGTCTAGTAACAGAAGACAGATGGGGTTAATGCAGCGTAATGCTGAAGGGGAAGCCAAAAGTGGGATGGAGGCACAAGCCTCTGTCCTATGCACACTGGTTAGTGTCTAAATTTCCGTAGTGCCAACACCGGTTATGAAAGCATTATGGCAAACAGAATGTATGCTTTGTGTACAGAATCTGTCGGCCCACCTTGTTTAATGATGAGCAACAAGGCTATGTCCAAAATCAGCAAAGTCTCACGGTGACCTTCCCGTGGCACAAATTCGCCACAAACCTGGCAAGTGAGGCTTCCCAAGGAACCCCTCCATTATGTGACGTCCACATACAAACATGTGGCAACTCATCATGAGGTCACATACAGTGCATTAGGTGTATCATGGGAAGGCTAGAATTTAATGGTGGCCATCTGAAAAATAATGTTAAGAAAAGAAATGACTACTACACATGGTATTTGAATTATTTGTTGAAACGGTGAAAATCACCATTCCTCCTGTTTTGGCATGTATGACCATCATATACCCCGACCTTGGAACTATGAGCATCATCTGCCCCTGCCGCAGAACAAAAAGCCCCATTTTCTCTTTCACTGTAACAATAATCCCAAATTAGCTCATGTTCTACAAAGACAAGCCCCACATGTCTTCATGATGCTCAAGCAGCAATGAATATTGCTATTTGAGCATGGCAAAACAAGCATGCGGTGGTAGATAATGGATTTCACTATAGAGGGCCACAATAGAGTTAAGGAGGTGGGACAACCTTGATGATAAAAGTGTAGGCTAGCGCCCATCGGTTGGCAATTCTGTCACCATATGCTGCCTCCCTCCCCTCCCCCCAAGTCCCCCCCTCCCAATCCCACGTCCGATCAAATCCCTGGCCACGATAGAACGGGTGACTAGTGGGATAGGAGGGGCGATTCATTTGATGGTGTTTTGGTCGATAGGCGTTCAGTCAAAAACCCTGACGAGGAAGCCCTCTAAGAACATAGAGGTCAAAAATCCCCCCTCCTTTTACGTTCACCCTATCTATGAGGGAAATGAGTTTTCAAAGAAAGTCTTAAATTAAACCTGAATTCCTCCTCGCTCCCCACTCTCTCCATTTTTCATATGAACTAAGATGGGAGGCAATATATCCAAACAAGAAGTTTGATTGGCTCTCAATGTGTCTCAAATTCTCCCGTCTCTCAGCCAACCTTTGTAGTTGTGATGTCATGACAAAGATCTTATTTGGATCCCGAATGGTTGCTTATAGAATGCGCTTCATGCATCCTACCAAGGGAGCACTCTATCCTTTGTGCTGAAGTGATGAAACCATCGAACACTGCTTCCTCCTCTGCCCTGTAAGGTCTCATACTCCGACTCATTAGTCTTTAGGACGAAAGTCACACACATCCAGTTTTTGATACTACAAAAGCTAATACATCCTTCATCGAGCAAAAAATACCCTAACTACCCATCCGGCGCCGCTACCGCTACACAAGAAACAAAGAAAAAAGAAGCAATGGCATGGCGAGACCGCATGCTATACGTCCCAGCACATGACATCCGGCGCCTCGCGCTACTGTGACAAACCCCTTCATTGAGGGGTTTGTGATATTAGTGGGAGGCGGTCTGTCCAATTTTTTATGCAAGTTTGAGACTCTCCATGTGTTGAAAGGGAACCTTCTAGGCTCAACAGGAGCCCGGGCAAAACTTAAACCCTAAAACCCCAAATTTCATTTGAGGTGGGGTTTGATTGAGGTTTGAAATTTGGAATGGTGGATTTGCGTATATAGAAAAGAACAGAAATGGAAATTTTCAATTTCGCTCGATGGTGAGGGAGAGATGACCCCATGCACTGTTTTTTGCTCATCCGACAAACAAGAGAGAAAATGAGAAACTACTAGGTAGCTTCCTAGCATTGCTGTCCTGACATGGCAACACTGTCCAGTCAGCTGGCGCACCAGCAAGTGACGAGGTCCAAGAAACAACAAGGGTTAGGCTAGGGAGACACGCAAAGTCTCATAAGCTCCAATTGCTTAGTAATGGACCGAGAGATGAAAACTGACAGGCACATAGCATGAATACCTGCCGCGGCGCACGATGGGTGACGCATGTGACAGTGTTAGTATGTCCTAAAACCGGCGCTAAACCACTGTTTTGGCCGTAACTATGCGCATATGCATCCAAAGGCAACACCGTATGAACCCAGAGATGCAAAATCTCAATTCAGACGCTATGACGTTTGCATAGGTCTGTCATTGATTAGTGGTGAGACAATGCAAAACATGGAAATCGGGCGTAAGAGAAAGTCCACCAAGAAAACTCTACCAACTGTAGGAGAACTATAGAGCACCACAACATGCACCTGAGATGTCGTGGAAATGTTTTGGCCACTGCTTGTAGGTGGATCCACCACCCGTCGGTGCTCCGGCGCCACTTGGGTCCACATCAGGGATTTCTACAAGCATGGAAATGGCTGATTTGTCATAGTAAGTTATACAAACTGACGGAGATGACTCACATCACAACACTCCTCCATGACCAGATGGTACATGTGTCCATATCCGTGCAGAACTAACACAAGTACGCAATGAGATACTCAACAGTCAATGCTCACACACCCCACTCTCAGCCACTCTCAGGCAAGGGACAAAGCCTGATAATGAATGGCCATCATGAAATTTCCACGCGCAAGTACTTTGGTCAAGAAAGCAACTCGCTGCATGTCTGTGCCAGCCCATATGATAAAGATCACCTATCGAACCACAAGATCACACACAAGGTGATGCTCAATAGCAATGTGCTTTGTGCGTGCATGAAATACACCAGAATTATCTACAATGGTAAGGGCACTTTGGTTTTCACAGTGTGGAAGGCCACAAGACACAAACTGATGTAACTCACAAAATAGACAGTGCAACCACACTGCCTCAGCACCAACAGCTCCCGGTGCAACATACATAGTCTTTGATGAGCTAGGTATAAGACAACCATGCATGCCGCTATGCCATGACACAACAGTGCCGCCTAGCAAGAATACGTAGCTTGTCTGACTACGCCCATCAGGGTTCCAGACCCAGTCATTGCCTATGTAGCCATTGACTAACACCAAACATTGTTGACAAAGGCAAAGTCTGAGATTCGGCGTGGAAATCACATATCACACCGTTCGCACAACCGCACGAAGGGGGCTCGCCGGAGGACGCTACAAGAACTGTGTAAGGAGTTTGATGGCAAAGGCGATATGAGGTTTTGTGGTAGTGGTCAAGTACATTAGGGAGGCAATGAGGTGCATGTACTTGATCACGTCCACTATCTCCCCCAGCTCTGCTGGATCATCCACCTTTAGAGCATCCTGCCCGTCAAGTTTGATGGGGATAGACGCTACGTGAATTGAACCAAGGAGGTCAGTAAATCTCTCCCCTACAATGCGAGCGTAACGTGCCTGATGCAAAAAACGTGTTAGCCACTGACGATTATGTACAACCTCCATTTCGAGAAACACAACTGTAGAACTAAGGTCCTTCATCCTGTGGGCAGTTTGATGGAACGTCTTGACCTCCTTCATGGCCTCCATCGAAGGGGACGTGGCAATGAGGTCACCCACGTAGACCAAGATGGCAGTAAATCTCTATGTGGTACATTTGAGAAAGAGGGACGGGATGGCGTCACTTTGCACGTACCCGACACGTATCAGTGTATTAGTAATCTGTTGGTTCCAGCACCAAGGTGACTACTTCAGGCTATACAAGACATTTTGCATGTGATAGACCTTGTCACTGACCTCAAAGCGTTGTGGATAGACAATGTAGATCTCCTCCTCTAGAGTGCAATGGACGAAGATGTTGTTCACATCCATTTGGTGCACCTCCTAGTGATGGTGAGAAACAACCCAGAATAGGGTATGAGCGGTAGTCATACGGCGAAATGGTACAAACGTGTCAGTGAAAACCACACCCTCAACCTGTGAGAGCCCCTTGGAGGTCAAGCGGGACTTGAAACGATCCAGTACGTCATCAAGCTTCACCTTCTTGCCAAAGATCCACTTGGCATGTGTAGCCTTCCCCCTAGGTTGGAGGTTGACAAACTCATAGACACCATGCTAACAAATGAATCCCAACTTATCCTCACAAGTAGCACGCCACTACTCTGCATCTTCAGCCGAGAGTGCCTCCTTCAATGTGCCTGGATCAGGCGCCGTGGATGTAGGATTTGAGATTGCCAAAATGCATGCCTCCGGACTCGGTCTGACCACGACCAAATCAGCTATGACATCGCAAGCGACCAAGAACTCACGAGAGACCAACTCATGGCCGACAGGGCATGGTAAATGCCACGCTTTCCACTCTCAAGTTGGGGGCCTAGGTACTGAGTCAGCAATCCACTAAGCTCTAGAGGCTGGTGGTCGGAGACAACCACCGGGCTCGTGGGAGTAGTCCGATGGCGAGATGCTTACCTCAAGCTGCGAAGAAGGGTGCAGCGCTACAACCACAAGTACCATAGGTGCATGAAAAAGAGAAGGTGTTGTTGTAATTTGTGATGTTCCTGTCGACCTGTATAGCTTACTATGACCACTCGGCGGTGTCCACACCCGTGCAGATCCCTGATGCGCACCCTGGTGGTACCGGTGCGTTGTCTGGTGGTGGACTACCAGCTTGGAGCTGACCGACAACCATCCCAGAGCTCTGTACGCTGCCTAGGACCTCCTCTAGTTTTTCTGCAGCACGTAGGAGTTTATCGGTGGACTGGCTGTGGGCCCGATTTGCATGTTTTTGTATTGTGTGTCCACTACTGGATGCCAGATGCATGCATGTGACCAGTCGTAGCGTTCGGCTTGTGATTCTGCACGTCTAGGTTTAGACGGCGTAGCGTTCGAACATGTCTGCGCTGAGTTACAGCCAAAATAGTGGTTTTGGGCTGGTTTTAGGGCAGATCTTTTGCTGCCGCATGCGATACCCGCTATACGCCGCGACAGGTACTTATGCAATGAACCTGTCCTTTTTTCATCTCTCTCTGCAAATTCTATTGAAGCATTATGACACTTCGCCTTGTGTCTCCTAGCCAGACCCTTGCCATTGTGTATACATCTTGTGGCCGTCGTCACTGTCTTGCCAGGCACTGACGCCAAGTTAGCGGCTGTGTCGCTAGGAAGCTTCCGCGTATCTTCTCATGGCATTAGAGCGGTGAGACAGTTCTCGCCGATCTGCGCAGTAGAGACGCAGTACATCAGCAGTAGTGAGTGCACCACTACAGCCGATCCACAGGGACCTGTCGACAACAACCTATGGCCGTCGACGTCACCCACCTTCAGCATGTGAGAGTGCATCAGCAGCAGCTGCTAACAGCAGCAGGCGACAGCTGCAGCAGGCGGCAGCTGCTAGCAGCTGCTGACATTGGTACTAGCAATGACTGCATCAGGCCGCTGTCGCAACAGGCGGTGGCAGGCAGCTGCAGCAGCAGCGCATGGCGGCAGCAGCACGTAGCAGCCGTAGCGCGTACCAACAGCAGCAACAGCGCGCAGCTGCTGCCGCAGCTACGCACGCAGCTGCGCGGCTGCTGTTGCAGGTGCCAATGCAACAGGAGCAGCAGTTGAGCGGAAGCTTTTCCGGAGCTTCCGCGCAGCTACTACGGAGCAGCCGCCCCCGCGCAACAAGGCAACAACCGCAAGGGTTGTCAAAAAAGAAGGAGGGTTGTCTCGATGTCAGCATTTTTCTTGCTGACGTCATCAGATCCGTGCTGATGTCAGCAAACCCTTCTTGATGTCAGCACTTGCCTTAGTCAATTTTTTGGTTGGAAGAGTCAAAAGTTGCCAGCATTTCAAATCCTTGAAAAACGCTGATGGTTCTACAATCTGACCAGTTTGACATCTTGGCCCATATTGAGCGCTGGCATGGCTCCGGCCGGTGATAAGGGCAAAAGACCACTAGATCCCTCTTCTTCCTCCTCAGGGGTCATGAGCCCACGCTCGCAGGCTATTGAGGACTTGCGGAGCCAGCAGGACGAGATGCGTCGTCTGCAGCAGCAAAAGACCGACGCCATCCGTACGCTCACTGAGCTTGTTCGTGGTCAGTCCACAGCCCCACGGCAGACCTCCGAGGGAGCAGTCGGTGTCGCACTCTACACACAGCAGTCAGCACCAGCACCGGTGACAGGAGCAGGACGCGACCCGCCATCTCTCGATCCTTGGGATGAGGACCCTGATATGTCAGGCATGGAGGGCGGCTCTCACGAGAGTGAGATTCGTGTGCTTGAGGATTATCTCTGCCAGATCCAGACAAGCTCTCGGCCCCCACACATGTCTCATTCTTCTCCCCCCAATATTCGATCCTCGCCAGACCTCCACCCCAGCGACTTTCCTCTACTCGGTGTTTCCCCCATCCCTCGTCCTTCTCAGCCCGTGGTTGCTCTCCCTACGGAGCGGCAACCCAAGGATTTCGAGACATCGCCCCCACGGTATGCCAGTAAGGACGGTTTTGACTGCTTGGAGATCCTTTTCTAGGTTTGGACCACCTCAGAGGGATTGTGGCCCTACTACCACAGTCCGTATCAAATTACGGATTGCTCACAGATCCTGACAACGCTTTGGGCAATGAGCGGACTCCTTTACGCCATGCCACACGAGACCGTCGTAGTCTTCCGCTCGTTCCTTGGAGAGGGCGGCACGGCCACAGGTGCCGATCCACATGGAGGCTGGGACCTGGCATAATCCTTGCTTGCTACGGAGACGCACGCCACCCGCGCCGCCCACATTCGTACTTTTTGCTCCCTTTGTCAGGGACCTTCCGAGTCTGCAGTCGACTACTGGCGACGCTCCATGCACTTCTACACATGCCTTGGGACCTCAAGAGGTACACAACTATGGGTACTTTGAACGATCATGCTCGGAGTTTGCCTTAAGTACGTAGACATCTTTCTAAGGTATAGCTATGTCGCGCTCAAGCCCTTCTCCACCTCCGTGCAGCTTCTTCCCTGGGCGCATCAGCGTTTCCTCCAGGTGACTTCCACCCGTGAGGCAGCCGTGGCTCATCAGGAGAGTCCCCTCGCTGTAACATACATCACGTCACCGCCGTTGTCCCTCCTCCAGTCTACTCCTCCATCCCTTGGCATGTCCTCCTCTTCCTCTTCCACCAGGATTACACCGACTCAGACATAGGGTATGGTAGCAGCAGCATAGGGGAAGAAGGGGAGACGGATGCGCGGTTTGGGCCAGCAGCAGCCACAGCAGCAGCATTCATCAGGTAGCAGTAGTGGACGCTCTGTTCAATGCTACAACTGTGGAGGTGCTCATCGGAACACCGAGTACCAACAGCCGCTCGACTGAGAGCGGATCACACGTGAGTTTTAGGCTGCACATGCACTAACATCTACGTCGAGCAGCACATCCTCAGGGCGCGCGGCGACTACGACTGCAGCAGTTCCCACTTCACTAGGTTTGAGCAGTGGCGACCCGGACCCATGTGACCGCACCATCGCCGAGCTCTGTCATCTTCTGGCGCTTCGCTTTCAGGGAGGTGCGAGTGTGTTGTCACAGCCGAGTTGTCCACAGACTGTTTGTTTGCCTGTCCTTGTCGCTCGTGATGACTTGTGTGGGGTGGCATAGCTGGCGTGTGATAACAATGGGCATGAAAACATTGATTGGATTCAAGAGTCTCACCTTTGTGCCCTTCGTCGTTACTCCTTACCTGTTGCCCAACGCCCATCTGAGGCCGAGTGTTCTATTGCTCGTTGTATAGTGACGTCCTCCACTCGTGATCCCAGTGGCACTTGGATCATTGATTCCGGTGCCACTCATCACATGACCTATCGGCGTAGTGACTTTGTTGTTCTCGGTCTAGTTGTGTTTGTTCATTCCGTCTGCACAGGCTCTGGTCAGTCCTTGCCGGTCCAGGGTGTTGGGGTTGTGTGCTTCCATGGTGCGTCTGGCCCCGTGTATCTTGCCGAGGTGCTTTTTGTGCCTGACCTTGAGCTTAGTTTGCTTTCTGTATGTGCCTGTACATTGATGGGACTCTCTACGTAGCACACTGTAGACTACGCGACGGTGACTGCTATTGACACCCGTAGCATTGTTCTTTGTACCATGTTGTGAATGACCTGTACCGAGTCTCTCGCATTTCTCCTCCTCCTTGCTCCCCCTCACCTAATGCTCATGTTTTTTTCACTGGAGTTTTGTCTGATGAGCACCAGCGATTTGCTTCATTGTTGTCTATTTCATGTGGACTCTGACACTGTGTTGAAGCTCATTTGGACACAGCTCACACTCGGTCTTGACGTGGCTTCCTTCAAGAAGCCGCCCAAGACCGATTGTCTCTTCTGCGCTCAGGGTAAGATGCATCGTTGCACCTACCCTGACTCTCGTTCTTGTACACTTCGCCCTCTCGAGTTAGTCCATTTAGACCTTCTTGGTCCTCTCCCTATTATGTCTCTGTCTGATTGGAGTCGATACGTCCTGATCTTGACTGATGATTTCCTAGGATGTAGTGGGTCTATAGCCTGCGCTAGAAGAGTGATGCCGCTCTTGCGGTTTGTCTCTAGCTAGTGTTGGCTGAGTGTCAGTCCCGCGACACGCTGCATACCTTATGCTCGGATCACGGTAGCGAGTTTCTCGGTGAGATGGACAGTTTCTTTGCCAAGCAGGAGGCTTTTCACCAGGTCTCCTTTCCAGCCACTCCTCAGAAGAACGGTGTCTCTAAGCGCTAGAACCGCACCATGGAGGATGCAGTTCATGCTATGCAGTCTGAGTGTGGTCTCCCGGAGTCCTTTGCCTTTGAAGGATTTGCCTACATGACCTGGGTCAGGAACCGCCTTCCACACGGTCCCCTTCTGGACCACGTCACAACGTACGAGCTTTGGTTCGGCCACCGTGCTGACCTGCACCTCGCTCGCGTCTGGGGGTCCTTGGCTTCTGTGTGGTACACCGAGGGCCAACTGGGGTCCAAGGTCTCACCACGAGGCCACTTGTGTGCCTTTGTGGACATCTTCTCGCAGTTGAAGGCCTGGCGTCTTTGGGATCTTGCTCGCTGTCGTATCGTTAAGTCACATGACGCGCTTTTCTTGGAGTCTTTCACCTACCGTGATCAGACCTGGATCACGTCACTGTCCGTCATGCACGTTCCCACGTGTGAGGCTTCTTGACGGATGGGGGATTCTGAGCCTGTGAGCACCTCTCGCCCGGCTGATGTGCCCGTTTGGGCTCCCTCTACTTCTCGGTCTCCGGTCCTTGATGACCCAGCGATCATTGCTGTTGGCCCAGTGACCTCCCCAGCACAGTCGGCTTCCACCCCTTCTCTTTCTCACCCCACAGGTACCCATGATCCTATACCTGTGTCCGCCAGTACCCCTGCCTTTGTGCATGGTCCTGCCTCCCCTGTCTCACCCAGTCTTGTGTCTCCCACACACGCATCTCCTTTGTCTCAGCCCTCACCAGATGTGGTTGTACCTGTCTCAAAGCCAGAGGTGCACCCCTCGAGCCCTGGTTATTCACGTGAGCTCGGCTGCCGTCTTGGACCATTTGACTCCGGAGTTCAACAAGCGTTAGGTCCCGCAACCAGGCGCTCCACTCATAGCATCAAGAGTGGTGATCCTGGCACAAAGGCCCTAGGCCCGAGTGTCCGCACTGAGCACATACAGGTACATCCAACGTGGAGTACAATCTCGTCACTCATGAGTTTCATATCACTTGCAATGCAGCAGCTGACTTGTGGTCGTCAGACCTAGCACTGAGGCGTGTGCTCTTGCCACTCAGAGCTCTCCCTCTATGGCGCCTGACCCAGGCACAATGAGGGAAGCTCTCTCATCACAGGATGCTGACGCCTGGTGTGCTGCCTACGAGGATGAGCTTTGGGCCATCCGAGAGCACGGAGTTTACGAGCTAGTCGACCTTCCACCTGGGAGGAAGGTTATTCAGGTCAAGTGGGTATTTTGGAAGAAAGTGAAGCCGGATGGCTCACAGGAACGCCACTAAGATCGCTTGGTCGTCAAGGGATACTCTCAAATCAAGGACATCTTTGTCCTTGATTTGACTGACACCTTTGCCCCTGTCGACCGCATGACCTTAGCTCACACTTTCTTTAGTGTAGTGGCTCAGAATGACTGGGAATTGCACCAAATGGACGTGAACAATGTGTTCCTCCATGGCTCTCTGGATGACGAGATTTACGTGGCTCACCCACCTGGCTTTGAGGATGGTGACAAGGTCTAGCTTGCGCAAGTCCTTGTACGGCCTCAAGCAGTCTCCTTGGTGTTGGAACCTGGAGATCACTGGCACCCTGACTTGTGCGGAATATGTATGGAGCAAAGCAGATCCCTCTCTCTTTATCTGATGGACGCCTAAGCGGTTCACCGCCATCCTGGTCTATGTCGACCACCTTTTCATTGCTTCTTCTTCCATGGAGGCCATGAAGGAGGCCAAGGCGGTCCTCCAAACTGCTTATAGGATGAAGGACCTTGGTCCTAGAGCGGTGATTCTTGGCATCGAGATCGTGTGAGACCGCGGACGTCCGACACTTTTGTTGCATTAGGCCCGATACACACGTGATTTGGAGGAGCAGTGCAGCGACCTCCTTGGCACAGTACCCACGACCTCCACACCTCTCACACCTGATGGGCAGGATGCCCTGAAGGTGGACGATCCCACATAGTTGGGACAGACAGTGGATGTGACCTTGTACCTCCATCTCATCGGATCTCTTATGTACCTCGCCACCACCACACGATCTGACATCGCCTTCGCCGTCAACCTCACATAGTTTTTGCAGGCTCCACGCGCTAGAGCCCTCCATACGCCTATGGGAGTGGTGTGTTACGTGGTCTCCACAGCGTACCTTGGACTCTGCTTTCGCCGGCAGTGTTCGGTGGTCCTTGACGGTTACACCGACAACGACTGGGCCTGGAGTCTAGATGGACGAAGTCACACCGATTACGTGTTCCTACTCGGTGGTACTGCTGTGTCCTGCAACAGGGCTGCATTGCACATAGCTCATCAGAGGTGGATTATGTTGCTCTTGGTGCAAGGGCTGCTGAGTTAGTATGGGTGCAACGTCTGTTCCTTGAGCTGGATTAGTCAGTACCTTCCATTGTGCTTCGTTACGATAGCAAGAGTGCTCTTACCATTGCGGAGAAGTCTGGTGTGTTTCATGCTCGCACGAAGCATATTGCGATTGAGCATCACTTTGTGCGTGATCAGGTGGAGCGACACGTGATCTCCGTCATATGGGTTGGCACTGAAATGCAACGTGCTAACCTCTTGACAAAGGCACTAGCACGCGGGAATTTTCTGGTGGCCATTCGTCCTGTTGGGCTTTGCCCCTGACCTAAGAGTGGTTGAGTTTGGGGTGTGTTTGTGTCTGTGTCGTGACTGGCTTTGCACTTGTTGTTGTACTCGTTTCAGTGCTGCACGTGTATGAACATGCGTACCATCAGGTCATGGGGGAGTGTTGTGATTTCTGATGTTCCCGTCGACCAGTATAGTCTACTGTGACCACTCGGCCGTGTCCATACCCGTGCAGATCCGTGATGCGGACCCTGGTGGTACCGGTGCACTTTCTAGTGGCGGACTACCAGCGTGGAGCTGACCAACGACCGTCCCAGAGCTCTGGACGCTGCCCGGGACCTCTTCTAGTTTTTCTGTAGCACGTAGGAGTTTATCGATGGACTGGCCATGGGCCCAATTTGCATGTTTTTGCACTGTGTGTCCACTGCTTGATGCCAGATGCATGCATGTGACCAGTCCTAGCGTCCGGCTTCTGATTCTGCACATCTAGTTTTAGACGGCTTAGTGTTCTAACATGTCTGCGCTGAGTTACGGCCAAAACAGTGGGTTTTGGGCTGGTTTTAGGGCAGATCTTGTGCTGCCGCATGCAACACCCGCTGTGCGCCACGGCAGGTACTGATGCCACGGACCTGCCATTTTTCATCTCTCTTTGTGAATGCTATTGAAGCATTATGACATTTTGCCTTGTGTCTCCTAGCCAGACCCTTGTCGTTGTGTGTACAACTTATGACCGTCGTCACTGTCTGACCAAGCACTGACGCCTAGTCAGTGGTTGTGTCGCTAGGAAGCTTCCACGCATCTTCTCAGGTGTGACTAGAGATGATGTCACTGGCACGAGATCAGGTTTGCCAGAGGGAAGTGATGCCGACATGAGATCATGTGTTAAAGGTAAATGAAACTGGTACGTGATCAAGTGTGTTAGAGGGGACTGTCAGTGGCATAGAATCAGGCAGGCCATAGGGGATTGATACTCGTATGGGATTAGGTATGCCTGAGGGGAGTGAAACTCTCACGGAATCAGGTGTACTGGAGGGAACCGATGAGACTACTTGACCCATAGCCAAGATGGCTGGATGGTAAGCAGCCGGAGACTAGACCGTGGGTGAGGAGGCCCAGATGGACCCATTTGTAGGACTAGACTCGCCCATTCGGTGGGAAGCCACATAGGTAGAAGCATGGTCAGGTAGCCAGCAACAGAATGCTAGAAATGTTGCGTTAGGTGAGAGCCTCAAAGAAGAGATAATCTCAAGAATCGGTAATGCAATCACAAGCAGGATCCCATAAGTGCCAAGCCTTTCACAGCATAGAGATGTCAAGGAAGGTACACATGCGACCCCGAGGTGAGACCTTGGACCAATATTGGTCCTCAGTGTACTAGACGCAGGCAAGGGACTCCTTAAACATGAGAGAGAGAGAGAGAGAGAGAGAGAGAGAGATCAGGACGATGGCCAAACCACAACTCGTATGGCGTACCATGGTCCGGAAGTGGACCATGGGGCAAGCGGTTGTAGACCCACGTCATGTAGGGGAAGCCATCAAAGGCAAAGGACTCTGGAAGACAGCATAGTATGGACTGCATCCTCCATGGTGTGGTTCCAATGCTCAGACACATCATTTAATTGTGGGGTAGCAGAGGTAGAGAGAATACCAATGAAAAACAC
>SZWC01003600.1:116895-133904 GCA_023375785.1 Penium margaritaceum
AAATATAGACACGGCGTACCCGGCGCACTTAAAAAAAAGTACGGCGTGCCCATGAGTAATAGGGCTGATAACGGCGTACCCGGGTTGATAAAAAATGCAACGGCATACGGGCATCCCGTTCTTTTTTAAAAGACATGGGTATGCCGTATATAATTTAGTCAAAGTGTCGGATTTAATTTCCAAGTATTCGCCACAGGCAGACGACATGATGTCATCTTTAGGATTTTTTACGCGTTGAAGGGTGTCGGATGGCCGACATTACATGCAAGGAAGTAAAATTTACACAATTGTGTTTTCGAAAACGTAGTGGTACATGTTTTCGGTGTCTTGTTGTCCGGGGGTACTAGGTTTTCATGCGCCTTCCCTCGGAATTCGACGTATGGGTTGCCCGCTCGTGTAGGGGGTCGCATGCACGACACCGAACGGATCCCCGCGTGTCCAGCTGGCGTGCACGTGTCGCTTTTGGCCTTTGCGGAACGTTCGACGGACACAACAGTTCTGAGAAGTTTCCTAGAACCTTCCTAACCACTTGCCGCGACACTAGGCGTCAGCGCCAGGTCAGCGTGTGACAACAGTCACAAGTTAAAAACAAAACTGCAAGGGTCTGGGTTGGAACACGAACAGAGTGTCAGGAAACTCAAAACTGAATATAATTGCAGAGAGAGATGACAACTGACAAGCACACAGCATAAATACCTGCCGCGGCACACGGCGGGTGACGCACGCGGCAGTNTCGACGGACATGGGCTCCATGTTAGCCGACGACGAGTGTGGTCCAATAATGCAAGTTGCAAGAACAATCGCGAACTCACGAGTGACAGCGGGGGGTTTTTACGATGAACTGGAGTCCTCTCGCGCAGTCAGCATAGGATCGCCACAATGCGTCATTTGCGTGGCGGTGACTATTGTAGCGCGCGTTTCAGCGGCCGACAGTCGTTCATGATCGAACCAATCGCGAAGGTCAGCGGCGTCAGCGGCGTTGTCGTGAAAGGCTGTACTCCGAGAAACCAAAACGACAAGCGATTTTTTTCACGAGTACGACAAACAGACGATCACATATCCCTGCGAACGATAACTAGGTACCGTTTGTGATTTGTACACTATTCGGCTGTACTCCACATGGGTATGCAGTTACTAAATTTCCATACTGTGGTATGCCGTGTGAAAAGTGCCGGACTCGGATATGCCGTCTTTACTATGGAGGACGACGGATACGCGGTTCCAATTTCAAAGTGGTCTGGGTATCCGGTTCCATTTTGAGCAACCGCGGGCACGACAGCCTAATTTTTGGATATGGTGGGTATCTCCACGAATTTTCCTTTTGCATATGAAGGTTTAGATGGTGTTGCATTTGGATGCGGCTTTAGGACAAAGACATTGCCGCGACAATGACATTACCGTGTGCATCACTCGCAGTGCGCCGGGGCGTGTATTTATGTTGTGTGATTGACAGTTGTCATATTTCTCTACACATGGAAGCTATTACGCTCATGAGACTTTTAGCGTCTTGCCAAGCCCAAGCCTTGTTTCTGTACCCGCCCTCTCTGCTAGTGCGATCGTTGATTGGACAGGGTTCCCCCGTCACATGCAGCAATATTAGGAAGATTCCAAGTAGTTTCTTACGGCATCAGAGCAGCGGGGAATCCCTCGTTGAGCTATGCAGTAGAGACGTAGGAGTGGTAGCAATAGTGAGAGTACAGCTACAGCCATTGGTCTTGGGAGGACCCACCATGCCATGGTGATCCATTGAGCTAGAAATGCTAGGCAGCAAGTTGGGGCAGCAACGTTGTTGATGCAGCATACGGGCTTCCACGCTCGTTGCTTAGTCTGCTGCCCCCTCATTCTGCCGCTTTAGAGTCTAAGTCTGGATGCTCTGGGTTTGTTACTCAGAAACGCGCGTGCCAGTGTTACCGCCAGAAAGCAGCTGAAAACTGAAAGTAACTAATTAGGAATGAAGAATGAGTAACAATGGGAGACCACTCCAAGTTCTAGCCCCCCCCAGCTGAGTAGAGCTTGTTACTCAGCTAACCAGCCAATCATAAAATAGACCCAGACCTATTTTTTGGAAGGCAGGGTTTTCTCGGTGAGCCCTGCTAAACGGCCGACAGCCCAAAACCCGGGCGTCGTCCGTTTTGCCTGAAAACTGGACCATACCATAATACTGACGCTGCGAACGCAGCGTGTGGTCACAAACATCTAGAAAAACAGCAGCGAAGAGTTATGGTTGCCCGAACCCAGGCAATGCCTATGATGGTCCACAATGCCAAACAGTGCCATGCAACATGAGACATGGATCCTAGGAAGAGCATGACAATGCACACGCAATGGTACAGTCAGGTGTAGTGCTGGATGCATGCAGGCAACATTTGCGGTGGCAGTGACCGCCGGCGGCCCGGTCGCCGAGGAGGCCTTCTGATGGAGCTATGCACGTTGCCGCAGGGAGGAGGCTCCAGCGAACTGCTTGTAGGCCTTTGCGTACGTCGGCTCCATCGGACGTCACTCCAGCAGCGTCAAGACTCACCGTCAGTCATCTGCACGCCGATGTACACAAGCCGGGAGGACACAATAGAGCACAATGAGATGTGAAAAAATCAACACCCCCCATGACTCACGGGCGCAATGCATATGGGCGGGCAGCGACACAGTCAACAAACAGACTCCCCCAGGGCACATAGAGACGTAGGCCAGAACAAGGAGTACAACTCACGGACTCACGTCGACTGAGCTCACAGTCTTCTTGAACGAGTCGTGCTTCAGTGCCTTGGTCTAGAATTCAGCTAGCTGCCGTGCTACAACCCACACAATGCTGACGCTGCCGTCATGCAACAACGAACGCACATAGTGATACTCAACATTGATGTGCCTCGTGCATGTGTGATGCATGCTGTCATTGTTGACGATGGCCATGGCACTCTCATTGTCACAATGCAACGTGATGGATGCAACGGACCGACGCAACTCGGACAACAGAGGACGCAGCCACACGCTCTCACGTGCACCTGAACCAAAGGCTACGTACTCAACCTCGATAGTGCTGCGTGCAATGCATCCCTGCTTGCCACTGCGCCAGGACACAGCCGTGCCGCCAATCAAGACGATCCAGCCTGTGCAACTCTTACCGTCTGGACTGCCGGCCCAATCAATGTCGGTGTAATCTACTGCGACAACAGACGGCTAGCGGCGGAACATGATACTTCACCGAGGGGTCGAGACGACATAGCGCAGTACTCGGATCGCGGCCTCGAAGTGGAGGTGACGCGACTCCTGAGAAAACTGAGCCAGGAGGTTGACGGTGAATGCGATGTCTGGACGCGTCGTCGTTGCCATGAACATCAGGGACCCGATGACTTGCACATACGTGGTCACGTCAATTGACTCCCTTACAATGGCTGGGTCAGGATTCTTTAGCTTCACCTGGCCATCAGGTGACATGGGTGAAGATGCGCTTGGTACAAGGGGCAAGTTCTGAGGGAAGCGAGTGGACAGAGTCTGTACATAGATGACCTGATGGACATGCAGGATGCCTTGTGAGCGATCATGCTCGAGCTCCATGCCCAGGAAGACTCGGGCAGACCTGAGATTCTTCATCTCGTAGGCGGTGTGCAGCAGGTCCTTGACACATTGGATGGCAGCCATGTCTAGCGATGCAATGGGGAGATCGTCGACGTAGAGCAGTACAGCGGCAAAGGTCTGGCCTCGCGGGCTGACAAACAGTGCGGGGTCAGCGGTGTCGCACAAGAGGCCACCGCGGAGGAGCATACTGCTGATCTCCTTGTTCTAGCACTGAGGTGACTGCTGCAGACCATAGAGGGCCTTCCGCAGCCGTCACACTCTCCTAGTGCCATCATCAAAGCCTGGGGGCTGCACCATGTAGAGCTCCTCACCGTCCATTGAGCCACGGAGGAAAGTGTTGCTCACGTCCATGTGATGCAATTCCCATCCATACTCGGCAACGAGGTTGAAGAGTGCCCGTCTAGTGGAGAAGTGACCAAGTGGGCCAAACATCTGGTTGTAATCAACCCCAGGGACCTCAGCAAACCCCTTGGCTATGAGGCGGGCCTTGTACTTGTCCAAGGACCCGTCCAGCTTCCATTTGCGCTAGAAGACCCAGTTGGCACCGATGGCCTTCAGATCTGGAGGGAGATCAATGAGATCATACACATGGTAGCTATTGATGCTACCGCTGCTACTAGTTTTGTTGTTACTGGTCTATTGTTGCAGTAGCTACTATGGCTGTTGTTGCTGCTACGTTTATTGGTGTAGCAGCGGCTGCTGAGACTGTTGCAATTGCTGCTGCTGCAGTTGCTCCTGCTGCGGCTGCTGCTTCGGCTGTTGCGCATGCTGCTGCTGCTGTTGCGGCTATTGTTGTAGTAGTAGTAGAAACTACTGCTAATACTACTACTCCTAGGCTGTTGCATGTTGTTGCGGCTACTGTGGCTGCTGCGGCAGCTATGGCGGTGGCTCTAGACGATACAGTGTTGCTGATGGGATGGGGGAATTTTTTTCTTTTGCTCATCATAATGAGCTTGCTGCTCGCTGTCAGCAGCGAGCTGCAAGCAGCGAGCTCGCTGCCCGCTGCGAGTAGCAAGCTTGCTACCAGCATCTCGCTGCTCGCTGCCAGTAGCGGGCAGCTGCGGCTGCTACTACTACTGGCCGTCGCTACAACCGCTACTACGAGCTTTTGCTGGCCACTTCCGGTTGCTGCTCGGTGCTGCTGCTGCTGCCACCAACTGCTGCTACTGCTTATTCCTACTGCTGTTGCTATGAGCTGTTGCTGATGTAAGCTATTGCAAGCTACTACTACTGCCGACTACTGCTTCTGCACACAACTGCTACTGGCTACTCCTGCCACTGCTTGCTGCTGCTGCTGCAAGCTGCTGCTGCTATTGCTGTAGGCTACTACTGCTACTTGCTGCTGCTGTCAGTCACTACACCTGGATCATGTCGCCACGTGTTTCATCGCTAGTAGGCACATAACACGGCATGCCGCTCACCTCCTCGTGTCACGCTTGGAGGTCAGTGCTGGGGGAAAAATCCAGCAGCATTTCCACTGGTACAGTGGCCGTGGGAAAATATGTGACGTTGTCACCAGGCGGGTCAATACTGCCGAAAAAAATCTGGTAGCATTTCCCCTGCACTGGCGCATATGGGGGCCCCCCGGCGTTGTCTGGCACCTGTACGCCAGGCTTTTGCTGCTGCTGCTGCCCTCTCTGGCTCTGATACCGAGCAAGAAATGCTAGGCAACAAGTTGGGGAAACATCGTTGTTGATGTAGCGTGCGGGCTTCAACGCTCGTTGCTTAGTCTGCTACCCCCTCAGTCTTTCGCTTTAAAGTCTAAGTCTGGATACTCTGGGTTTGTTACTCAGAAACGCGCACGCCAGTGTTAGCGTCATAAAGCAGCTGCAAACTAGAAGTAACTGATTAGGAATGAAGAATGAGTAACAAAGGGAGACCACTCCAAGTTCTAGCTCCCCCCCAGCTCTGTAGAGCTTTTTACTCAGCTAACCAGCCAATCAAAAAATAGACCTAGACCTATTTTCTGGCAGGCAGGGTTTTCTCAGTGAGCGTTGCTAAACGACCGACAGCCCAAAACCCGGGCGTCGTCCGTTTTGCCTGAAAACTGGACCGCACCACAACACCGACGCAGCAAATGCAGTCGTCTGGTCAGAAACAGCTAGGAAAATAGTAGCAAAGAGTTATGGCTGCCCGAACCCAGGCAGTGCCTACGATGGTCCATGATGCCAAACAGTGCCATGCAACATAAGACATGGATCCTAGGCAGAGCATGACGCTGTAGATGCCATGGTACAGTTAGGTGCAGCGCTGTACGCATGCACATAGCATTTGTGGTGGCAGTGACCGCCGGCGACCCCGCCGCTGAAGAGGCCTGCTGATGGAGCTGAGCACGTTGCCGTAGGGAGGAGGCTCCAGCGAACTGCGTGTAGGCCTCAGCGTACGTCGGCTCCACAGGAGGACACTCCAGCAGCGTCAAGTCTTGCCGTTAGTTATCAGCACGTCAATGTACACAACCCAGGAGGACACAACAAAGCACAATAAGAGATGCAAAAAACCAAACACACTGTAGTACACAATAGCAGAAGAGACGTTATTGCAACATAAACTGAATTTGTTTCACTACGCCATCGCAACGGAGGTGGCGGTGGGTTGTCCAACTCTGTCTAATAGCAATTCAAGCACGTGGTGGTAGTGGAATATCCGGAGAGCTTCTTTGAAGCTTCATTTCAGGTCGCACTTATCAACCCCCCCCCGGACGCTTGAGAGCGAGACTGCCACAATTGACCACCATTTGGACATGTGAGAGCTCATTGGAAAGCTCTAGTCTTGAGCTCTCAAACGCATCCACTCGCTCTTTGTTTGGTGTCCTATAGCCAACAAAAAAAGAAGTTTTGATATAAGTCATGAATGTTTTTGGAATTTTGGGCAGACAAGAAGAATCATGATGTTATTACATTTCTTCACAAAACCACCATCATTGCATACATCATAGTCTCCCACATCATCTCTCCAAATTTGGCTGCATCTGGACAACCTTCATGTTGACCTCATTACTGTGGGTACTGGGGTAATCACGATCACTAAGCCATTTTTTTTAAGACATCAAGTTTTGGAGGCGTTTCAAATCCTCAAGAAATGTAGCCGGATTTTCAATTCGACCACGTTTGTGTTCACCCTACTGAGCGCCCCACATGGCTCCTGACGACGACAAGGAGAAGGAGCCTACTGCTCCTTCTGGCTTTGGCTTTGTGGTTGACACCTCCAGTCCTTGCTCCCAGGCCATTGGCTCCTTGTTCTAGGTGGAGGAGGACATCTGGCAGTAGCACGCGTCGCACACGACCAAAATTGAGGAGATTTTCACCATGCAATAGAGGATGCACCAGCGTTCGCCAGCCGTAACCAGAGCACCACAGCAGGACGTTCAGCAAAAGAACGTGCATTATGAGGCATGTAGCAGGAGCTGCCGAATGGAGACGACAGCAATATTGAGGACAACGATGGCCAAGAGCAGAAATTACGAGGCCTTGGAGTGTCCACTCCACATGCTTCTGGCCTCCGGCGGCGAGGGACGGTCGAGGGGATGTGCCGTCTCTAGTTGGGTCAGTGGACCACACCCGCAAATGGCTCCGGGTTGTCTTCACATTCATTCTCACCGCTCTCCTGGTACGTCCTTCGGTGGGCTTCCCATTCTCCATGCACTCGAGTGTATCCCATAAATTGGCGGCCGAAGGAATTTGAGACCCCAACACCACGCTACGACAGAGATATTGGGTTTGACGCCTGGGAGATCCTCTCCCAGGTGTGGCCAATGTGGAGGACATTTGGCCATAAAAGTTGAGCAAGTATCAGACATCCAACCCCCACTAGGTGCAGGTTGCGGTGAGAGATATGCACGCCTTGCTCTACGCTGTGCCCCTGAAAATTGTTGTCAATTGGGGCCCGATCATGGGGGTTCCTGGTACGGGCACTGGAGCGGACTCCTGCTGTGCTGGGAGTTGATCCTGCCCCTATTGGCAGTGGAGACCCATGCGACCATGAGGGTGTATCTCTATGAGTTCGGCTCCCTTTAACAGGGTCCCTCTGAGCCAGGGGTAACCTGCAGGCGGTGATCCACGTGTATCTACACTCACCTTGGCAACGTCAACAAATCCTTGCTGTGAGTACAAAACTTAATCATGATCGGGGCCCACATGGAGTTCATGGACATGTTCACCTTCTTTGACGAGGCAATTCTCGCCAATCTGTCGGCCTTCTTGGAGCCCTTCCCTTGGGCCCATCAGTACTACCTGTAGCAAACAGCCGGATGTGAGGCTGTCTAGGCTTATTAGGCAAGTCCACTGGTTGCCGTGACGACCGCCTCACTGACCGCCTCATTGCCTCATCATCACCCTTTTTCTCAATCATCCTCCTTGGTTTCTGCTGCATAGGAGAAGAAGGGGAAAAAAAGCCGTGATAAGGGGGAGCATAAGTAGCAGCTGAAGCAGCAGCATCAGCAGTAGCGTCCACAGTGGTCCGGTGGTGGGAGTGGACGTTCAGTCCACTACTACAACTGTGGGGCCACACATGGCTACATGGAGTGGAAAGAGCCCCTTGACTAGACACGGATCACGTAAGGCCTTGAGGCTGTGCATTCCAAGCAAACGCCTCCAGCGCCACCTTGGCTGGTCATGGGACCATGACCGTAGCTGACCCTCCACCCGCCTCCGGACGCGGATGCCGCATACCCTCATGACTACATCATTACGGAGCTTCATTACCTTGTGGTGCTCTGTACTCAGGGAGGCGCGAGTGTGTTGGCACAGCCGTGTGGTCTACAGGCATCTTCTACTATTGCTTTTGTGGCCGATGATGATGCGTGTGGGAGAACGTCGACTACATCTAATGACTTCGGGCTCGACTATACAGAGTGGTTGGATGAGTCCCAGACGTTTGCTCTCCGTTGTGACTCTGCCGTCCCTGCTAAGTTTCCGGTAGCTGCGGAGTGTTCCATGGCCTGCTACTTGGTGTCAAGCACGGTTCGTGAGGCAAGTGGTACCTGGATCATTGACGTCGTTGCCACTCACCATATGACCTACCGTCACGCTGATTTTGTTGGTCCTGTTGGGTCTGTTCCATCTGTTTGAGCAGGATCTAGTCAGTCTATGCTAGTCCATGGTGTTGGGTTTGTACGTTTTGATGGTCAGTTTGGCTCCCTATACATCTTTGATATGCTCAATGTTACTTCTCTAGAGCTGAGCCTGCTGTTCATTCCTGTGTGCAGTTGGATGTGTCTCTGTGTTGAGCACTCTACAAACACTGCCATTGTTTTCCTTGTAAAATTCATGCTGTTCTCCTCCGTGTGTCTGTTGTTGAGGACCTGTACTACATCTCTCACTGTCCTCCCTTAGAGTTTCTTTCTTTGTCATCTTCTCTGTACGTGTTTGTGTCTGGCCTGCTCTCCCCTGAGCACTAGCCCTTGTTTCATCACCGTCTCAGTCATGTGAGCTCGGACATGGTGTCCAAGCTAATTAAAAAATGGCCCATCCTCGGTCTTGACGATTCTCCTTTGAGGAGCCGTCCACGACCAATTGCCTCTTTTGCGTTCAGGGTAAGATGCATCACTGCACTTACCCTAACTCCACCTCTAAGGCATTGCGCCACTTGGAGTTGGTCAAGTCGGACCTCCTCGGTCCTCTCTTTTTCAAGCTCCTCTCAGATTGGGATCGCTATGTGCTCACCCTGACTGATGACTTCACCCGAATGCATTGGGTCTATAGCCTCCGTCATGAGAGCGATGCCAACCTGGCAGTCCACTTGTGGCTGGTGATGGCTGAGTGCCAGTCTTGTCACACCCTTCACACTTTTTGCTTGGTTTGTGGTGGCAAGTTTTTATGCAAGATGGATGCCTACTTTGCTGAGCAAAATGTCTTTCACCAGCTCCTTGCTCCTGGTACACTACAACAAAATGGTATATTCGAGCGATAGCACCACACCATAATGGATGCGGTCTGCGCCATGTGGTCTAAGTGCGGTCTTCCGGTGTTCTTTGTATTTGAGGGCTTCTCCTACATGACATGAGTCTTGAACCGTATGATGCATTGTCCTCTTCTGGACCATGTCACAGTGTGCGAGCTATGGTCCGGCCATTGCGTCGATCTCCATCTTGCTTGTGTTTGGAGGTCCCTCGCCTGCATCTGGTATAGCAAGGACCAGTAGGGGTCCAAGCTTTCACCTCGGAGTCGCATGTGTGCCTTCCGTGGCATCTCTTTGTGGTCAAAGGCTTGGCGCTTGAAGTACCCTACTCGTCATCGCATTGTCGAGTCTATAGACGCTCTCTTCTCTGAGGCTCTCACCTACAACAACCTGTCCAGTAGTCTATCACTGGCCACATTCCTACTTGTGTAGCTTCCCAGAAGATGGGGGCTTCTCGTCCTATAGATGGATCCATCCAGTCCTCCTCACTTATGTCCGTTCTTTGACTGCTGACAATCCAGCCATCGTGGCCGTAGGTCTAGTAGCCTCATCGGTCCCCACCGTCACACCTGATCCCGTGTCAGCATCAGTCCCCTCTGGCACACCTGATCCCATGCCAACATTAGTTCCTTCCATCACAGCTCATCTCGTGCCAGCAACTGTCCCCTCCAGCACACGGCATCCCGTGTTTGTGCCAGTTCCCTTTGGCATACATGATCCCACGACGCTGATAGCATCCCCAGTCACACCTTCTCATGTGCTTGTACCTGCTCATCCTATGTGAGCACCAACATGTGTCCATGTTCCTCCTGTAGCCTCCTCCCTTCTCTACGAGTCCACAACCCCCTATGGTTGAGGTCCAAGTGCCTCCTCCGCTCCCCGCAATAAGTACCTCAGCATCCAGCTACTCCCGCGAGCCCGATGGACGTCTATGACCACTGGCCTACAGAGCTCAGTGGACTGGTCACTCAGTGCCAAGATGCTCGACTCGTTGTGTGTACAGTGGCAAACCCAGCATGAAGGCCCTTGGCCAGAGTGTCCAGACAATCTACACTAAGATGCATCCAGCGTGTCCTGTTAGTCACGAGTTGGTCTCCAAAGAGTTTTCAGTCACTTGCGATGTCGTTGCCGGCCTTGTTGTGGTCTGACGGAGTTTGGATACATGTGTCTTAGCCACTTAGAGCTCTCCCTTGAAAATGCCTGATTCAGGCATATGGAAGGAGGCACTCTTGGGTCAGGGTAAAAAGTTGTAGCGTGCTACTTGTGATGATGAGCTGAGAGCCATCCGTGAGCATGATGTTTATAATCTTTTTAATCTCCCGCCTGGGCGCAAGGTTGTACAGGCCAAGTGGCTCTTCCGCAGGGAGGTGAAACTTGATGGCACACAGGACTGCCAAGGCATGATTGACGACCATGGGGTTCTCACAGGTTGAGGTTGTGGACTTCACTGCCACCTTCGCACCCGCTGGCCGCATGACCACCTCTCACACTCTATTTGGGATTGTTACTCATCACGACTAGGAGCTGCACCAGATGGATGTGAATAACGCGTTCCTCCATAGCACCCTTAGAGGAGGAGATCTACATGGTCCAGCCTCCTGGTTTTGTGGTCNGTTATGTGTAGAGTGATGCCGGCCCGTCCCTCTTTCTTAGAAGGATGGCTGAGAGATTCACCGACATCCTCGTCTCCGTGGACGACCTCTTGATTGTGTTTTCTTCTATGGATGCCATGAAGGAGGCCAAGGTAGACCTCCAGGCTGCCTAGAGGATGAAGGACCTTGATCGTAAAACTGTGTTTCTCGAGATGGAGATCATACATGATCGTCAGTGGCATGCACTTTAGGTCCATCAGGCACATTATGCCCGTGTTATGGGGGAGAATTTTGGTGAACTCCTTAGTGAATTTCCCACAGCCTCCGCCTCCATCACACTTGATGCTTTGAAGGTGGATGATCCAACACAACTGGGAAAGACAGTCGTCGTGACTTTGTACTTGTGCCTCATTAGCTCTTTCATGTACTCGGCCACTACCACACGACCATACATTACCTTCACCATAAAACTCCTTCTATAGTTCTTGAAGTGTCCTCGGGTGAGAGCTGTTGACACGATTGTACTGGTGGTGTGATATGTGGTCTCTACACCGAACCTTGGAATCTGCATTCGACGGCATTATTTGGTGGTAGTTGATGGCTACATAGATAGTCCTAATGGGATCAGACGGACTAACTAAGTGTTCCTGCTATGTGGCACCACTATATCATGGTATAGCGGCAAGTAGAGCTAAACTGCCCGTAGCTCATCAGAGTCTGAGCATGTTGTGCTAGATCCTAGGGTTGCCAAGGCGGTGTGGCTACAACGTCTGTTTCAGGATTGCACCGATACTTTCCTTGCATCCTTTTGCGTTGTGAAAACCACAGTGATCTTGCCTTTATAGAGGAATCTGGTGTGTTTCATGCACGCACAAAGCACATTACTATTGAGCATCACTTTGTGCATGATCTTGTAAACCTACGGGTGATCTCCGTCGACACGAAAATGTAGTGGGCTGCCTTCCTGACCAATGTACGAACGCGTGGAAATTTCATGCTGGCCATTTTTTTGTCGGCATTCATCCCTTACCTGAGAGTGGCCGAGAGTGGGGTGTATGAGAATGGACTGTTGATCATCTTGTTGTGCACGTGTGTCAGTTTTACACATGCGTGGACATGCGTACCATTGGGTCATAGGGGAGGGTTCTGATTTGAGTCGTCTACGTCTGTGTGTACAGCTTATTGTGACTACTCGGTCGTGTCCATGCTTGTGCACATCCGCGATATCGACCCAGTTGGTGCCGGAGCACCTACGGGTGATGGCTCTACCCACCAGCATTTGCCACACAACTACCATAACGTACCGAGTGCTTGCTGGGGTGCTATACAATTCTCCTATGGTCCCTAGATTTTCCTCGGTGGGACTGGCTCTTGAGCCTGATTTGTATTTCTTGCATTATGTGTCTACTGATCAATGTCGGACCTATGCGTGTGAAAAGTTCTAGTTTCTGGCTCAAGATTTTGCACCTGTAGGTTCAGACGATGTTGCATTTGGATGATGTACACGGATTTACACGCAAAACAATGATTTTGGGCCGGTTTAAGGACAAACGGACACTGTTGCGTGCGTCACTTGCCATGTACCGTGGCACGTATTCATGTTATGTGCTTTTCAGTTGTCATATCTATTTTCACATTGAAGTTATTGCGCTTATGAGGCTCTGAGCGTCTCGCCTAGCCCAATCGTTGGTGATCCTAAACCTACCCTCGGTGCTAGTGCAATTGCTAACTCGACAGCATTGCCCAGTCAGCAGAAGCAGTGCTGCTGACGGGGCAAGAAAACTTCAGGATAGTTTCTTATAATATAGTGAAAAAATTGCCCATTTGTAAAGTTATGGGACTCATGTACTCCAGGGACGTAACACTTCCCTCCCTTTTAGTCGTAACTTTTCAGCACGTTAGTAGACGTAGGCTGATGATGATGATAGCAGTCGTCGATCGGGTGATCGAAGTCTTGGAGGTTGTTGGAGGACGCCCGGTTGTTGTGTGTGATGTCATAGATATTTGGTCATTTTCCCACGACGTCGATGTCCAAGGATGTTTTCAATGACGTGCTCCATATCCCTGTCCACTTGTACAGGTGGTGGCAGAGTGACACATCTGCCGGGAAATTTTGTAGTGGATTCTTTGTAGAGTTTGAGCTTCCTGATATGGAAAACTTGATGAATTGCCATGCTGTCGGGCAGGCAAAGTCGAGGGACAGATTCAAATTTGCTTGATCTCAAACGGTCCCAAACAGTGGGGTTCAAGCTTTGCAAAGCCTTTTCCTCGGAGTTTGATGTTTGTTGAGGTGAGGAGGATGCGATTGCCAGTGCCAAACATGTCCATGCTGCAATGTCGGCTGGCTGTTCACTTCATAGCTGCTTGTGTCTTCAAAAGGGTTTGCTGTGTTCCTCCCAATAGCTTAGAGAAGTTCCTACGATGGATTTCGACTTTGGAAATGTTTCCCTGGCTCTGGAAATCTGCCGGTGTGGCAGGAAGTTTGTTGTACACCAATTCAAAAGGGATTTTACCATTTGCGGTGGAATTGGCAGAGTTGTATGCGAGTTCGACGGTTGGAAGTTTGGCTGCCCAATCGGTTCCGTGTGCCTGGCATAATGTGTGGAGACATTATTCGAGCATCTGATAGGTCCATTCCGTTTATCCGTCATTTTGAGGATGGAACACCGTTGATAGCTGGATCCGACTGTCGTAACACAACATGAGGTTGTGCCAAAAATGGCTACTGAATCAGCCGTCTCTTTCGCTGATGATGTACATGGCAGGCAGTGCAGCCGTATGATCTGGTTTAAAAACAACCATGTGTTCCTTCTGCGGTGACGTTGGTTGTCGGCAGGATGAAGTGTGACATTTTAGAAAAACTTTCCACCACGAGGAGGATGGTGTCAGTGTCAGGACGAATCCACGTGGTGCAGTCCTGATGTTTTTCTGATCGTCTCTAGTGGTTCACGTCTTCTGTTTTGGACGAGTCTGAGACTCGTCCAAAACGTGAGCTTTCATATTGTTTTGGACGAGTCTGCGACCACGGAAAGCTCACCTGAAATGAGACAATTGTTTTGGACGAGTCTGCGACCACGGAGTTTACCATTTCATAAAACAATTGTAAGGGTTGCACCGAGGTCGCAGCATTGATCAAAGAGTTAAATGCTTCTTGTTCGCCACATCCCCATCTCTACTCGATGGTTTTACAAGTGAGATCAGAGAGAGGATTTGACACTCGAGCGTAGTCCTTTACAAATGGAAACTAGTAGTTTTAGAATGCCTGAAAAATGTGGATGTGCCATCTGTTGGTGAGTGTTGACCAATCAATGACTCCCTCCACGTTCGTTGAGTCCATGATAATCCGCTCGCCGCAAACGACGTGGCCTAAAAATTGGATCAAAAAGCAACCATAATCAAACCTCATGAGTTCTCTGTAGAATTTTCTCAAGATTTCCCCTGTGCTCCTTTGGGGTGCCGCTGTACATGTGGATGTCATCCACGACATCTAAGTCATTGAGGCACAGCCTAAGTTATAAGTTGTTAATGGATGACATGAATGTTGAAGGGGTGGTCATGATTCAGAACGTTATGACCATGAACTCAAAGTGCTCATATCAAGTGTGAGATGTTGTCTTCTTGATGCCATTATTAGGTATGTGGATCTGATGATAATGACTGTGTAGGTCAATTTTGGTGAAAATGTTGTCTTGTGGTTTTGGGCAAGGAGTTCATCTGCTCATGGAAGAGGGTAACATTTATTGTAACAATGCCATTCAACACCCTGTATTCCATGCACATCCTCATCTCACTTGTTTTCTTGTCCATAAAAAGTAAAAACTGCAGCGTATGGTGACGTGGATGGTCAAATAGACCATTGTCGGAGCATCTTGATTTAACCATTTCTTGAGCTCGGTCAGCTTGTGGTCACTCATCTGATAAGTTCCTTTAATCGTTGGTTTATTTCCTGGATCCAATTCTATGTGATCGTCAAGGCTACGTTACGAGAAAAGCTTTAAGGAAATTTGTTGGGAGAAATCCCTTCAAAATCCTAGAAGGGTGATGCAAAATCATTAGAAATGGTTGTGAACTTATCAGCTGTTGAGGCTGATGTTTTTGTTTCTGCAAATTTATTCTCCTCTACTTTTTGTGACTGAGTGTAGACTGGCCATGCTTCTGCTCCAGGTTGCAGATTGTACTTGACCATGTCCATTGATATCGACTGTATGCATTGGCTTATGGCTGCTGCAAATTCATCTCCTTATTCCTCTTGTGCTGCTTCCAGTAACCGCCACTACATCGTGGATTGTTCAATCAGAGGTAGCTGTAGTTTTCTACCATGAATGATGATGTAGACTACGGAGCTCCTCCATTCCACTTGTGGATTTATTTGATGTAGGAAGTCTCATCCAAAGATCATTTTATGGTTGCTCACTGGACAAGTTCTCCAGATCATTATGTCATGTAGGTATTTGATTCATAGTTGGAATGGTTCACACAGTCGGAAAATTTACAGTCCTCCATCAATGGTACTTCCTTCAAACACCCTTGAATCGGTGTCCAAAACCAGCTTCCAAACCATGTCGTTGCTTAGAAAGCTGTGTAGGAGCCCGCGTTTGCAACATTCCAAGCCTTTTTGGTGTTTGATTAATCAGCATAGACATTCCAATTAGACAGGAAATTTTCTATCTACTCCTGTCCTTTACAGTTTTTGACTCTTAACATTCCTCTGAGACCTCCTTCCCTTGTTTGCCTCCTGCCATTGCTTTTGGCAGCTGTGCGATACGTGACCCAGATTTTTAGAAGTGCTTTAAAGCCGTTGATCATGTTGATCAACTGTGTAAATCTTCACTGGAGATGGAGGTTTTGATGCCTGCAGTTTTCAGTTGCCATTGTATGGATTGTGGTCTTGGGATCGCCAATTGTTGGATTATTGCACCTAAGCATTGAACTCAAAGCTGGCAACATGATGAGCTGCTATAATCAGTGGATGCTAAACATTGAAATAGCTTGCCGAATGTTTTTCTTGAGGTTGTTGTTATGGAATGAAGAGAGTTTGTCGGGGTGAGGTCTTCACCCGTGATGATATTGCAAAAATGCAGTGTAGATTCCGTCACACAAGATTGCTGACACAAGCATTGAAGCTTGTACCATGCACATAAGAATTCATTTTTCTTTTGAAAGCGGGCAAGGATGGTATGCATTAAGTCCATCCAGGTTTGGATTGGGGTCCAAGAGTTGTGCCACATTAGATCTATGTACTCGAGAGATAGAACAGCTGTGGTCGACGCTGTGAGAGCCGTCACATGAACCATTGACCCTTGATGGTGTTTAGATTAGACCACCAAATCAATATTGTTCAAGAAAATAGCAATGTTAAAAGGTCAATTTTCTTGTTTTTTTGTTTTATCCCAGAAGCGGTGAAGTATGTTGGCCTCAGGGTGAGTGTGCACCCTGGAGGGTCCCTAGCAGTGGCTGGTTCACACCACCAACTGTTTTTGGAGAGACTGAAACTGTGGAGGCAACTGGTTCCAAGGATGGCAGAAAACTGGTCAGAGAGTGAGGCAATAGTTTTGGCCTGAATTGAATGGGAATAAAATCTTGATCAAGGCTCAAAAGAAGTGAAATTTAATAGCCACTGATGTAAGCTTTCCAGAACACCAAAGCATGCCAGATTTGGAGCTTCCTAGCATATTCTATGGCTTCTAGAGTGGCCCTTGGTAGGCTGTCCTTTTCCCACCTGGGAAAGGCATCCCTTCCTTCCTCTAGAAGCTTTTGCCCCTTCCTAGATTCCTCAGCTTTCGTCTAGAAGGAGGGAAGGTATCCAGAAGACCAAGACACCTCTAGATGCCTTGTAGGAGAAGTCACCCCTTCTAGAGGGTCTGCCACTTTCCTGGACCCTCACCTGGCCTTCTAGAAACTCATGGGAATTCTAGAGTTTGAGCTAGCTTCCTGGCATCTATTTTTTCA
>SZWC01003601.1:5673-22964 GCA_023375785.1 Penium margaritaceum
TCTATATCTATATGTATATCTCTATCTATAAATATCTATATCTATATCTATATCTATATCTTTATCTATATCTATATCTATATCTATATCTATATCTACATATATATCTAGATCTAGATCTATATCTATATCTATATCTATATGAATATCTATATCTACATCTATATCTATATCTATTTCTATATGTATGTCAATGTCTATATATTTATGTAAATGTATTTGTATATCTAAATTTATATCTTTATCCATATTTATATCCATATTTATATCCGTATTTATTTTCCCTGATTGCATTGGAAACTATTTCACGGATTTTTTGTCTTTCAAATGTGAATTTATGGTCCACACGGTCGTATGATCAAATACATTGGAGCGCATGAGTCAATAGCGGGATGGTTTTGTTCCGTTTTAGCTGCGGGATATTGTACGTTATTGTCGCTAAACACGGGATGGAAACTGCCTTCGCTGCTGTTTTTTTTTGGTCGCGCACAATGAACAGTGGCGGCCAGGCTTCTGCCGGGCCCCATCCCGCTACCGCGGTGCCCGGCAGATGCCCTGGCAAGTAAAAAAAAACCCAAACCCCCCAGTTTCACTGGGGGGTTTGTTCGATATTTTGGAGGGGTTTGCGACACGACGCGCTTCCTTTCGCTAGTTTTGAAGTTCGCACTTGCGACCTTCAAAACTCGTCACAGGATTACTTCTGACATCGGCCCGGCCAGTGTCAGTTTCGCCCACTTCGCCCTCGAAGTCGGCGAAGCCCGACTTCGAGGGCGTGGGTACAGTTGTTTTATTTTTCCGTTTTTGCTCGCACGAAGAATAACATGGGCACCGATGTCATGTCGTTTTCGACTATGGACACCGGCGTCTTTCCGTTATTGACTATGGACACCGCTGTCAGTTCGTTTTTTACTATGGACACCGCTGCTTTATCTGGCGAAACGATGGGCACCGGAGCATTTGTGCTCTAGATTAAAATGAAGATCAATCACCTGCAATGATGATGTGTCTGTGAGTAGAGTCAAGATGTCACTTGCGTGTGTTACACCCATAACCAACACTCTCCCATGACCCACAAACGAACAGTCCACACACATGTGAGAGCAGATACAAGTCACAAAACAACATGACTCACAAGACCCATATCAATCATGAGCATCACAACAGCGTAACAGACCAACAGCATGCACAACCGCTTTGAGCATGCCACTACTGAGAGCTTTGGTAAGTCTACACGCTGCAGACGAGTGTCGAACTTGTTGAAGTTTGTCGGCCACTCACAACTCTATGCCCTCTTACCTCTCACATCCTGCACACATTCTGTACAGATTAAATGACAATGGTCCCACCCAGGGAGACGCCCAACATGCCCATTCTGATTGAAGCTGATGGCGTTCCAAGCTGCTACTGCTGCTGGACCCAGGAATCACCTTGAACACAACTGAGACCATTGCATGATTTCATGGTTTTTCTATGACCCTCTGTGATGCGGTAGATGTTAGGGCCGTACACTCTCACTGCCGTGCCCTGCATCAGTTTATCTTGCTTTGCATGTGACGGGGGAGCTGCTTATTTCCCGGGTGCTGATCCTTAGGGGGCCACCGTGTTGGTTTTTGCGCATCCCTCATTGTGCTCTGTTGTGTCCTCCCGGCTTGTGTACATCGGCGTGCAGATGACTGACGGCGAGACTCGACGCTGATGGAGCGTTATCCGGTGGAGCCGACGCACGCGGAGGTCTACTCGCAGTTCGCTGGAGCCTCCTCTCTCCGGCGACGTGCTCAGCTCCATCGGCAGGCCTCCTCGGCAGTCGTGCCGCCGACAGTCACTGCCACCGCAAATTGTTGTCTGCATGCGTACAGCGCGTCCCTTCGCGTCTGCGTGGTCATGCTCTGCCTAGGGTTCGTGTTGCGTGCTGCATGGTCCTGTTTGGTGTCATGGACCACCGTAGGCACTGCCTGGGTTCAGGCAGCAATAACTCTTTGCTACTATTTTTCTAGCTGATTCTGACCGCACGACTGCGTTCGCAGCGTCGGTATTATGGTATGGTCCAGTTTTCAGGCAAAACGGATGACGCCCGGGTTTTGGGCTGTCGGGCGTCTGGCAGGGCTCACCGAGAAAACCCTGCATGCCAGAAAATAGGTCCACAGCTATTTTCTGATTGGCTGGTTAGTTGAGTAACAACTTCTACACTACTGGGGGGGGCCTAGTGTTGTGCTTTGTGCCATTCCTGTACAGTTTACTGTGACCACTCGGCCGTGTCCATACTCGTGCAGATCCCTGAGGCAGGCGGCCCTGGTGACACCGGCGCGACGACAGGCGGCGGACTACCCGCTTGGAGCTGACCGACCACTGTTCCAAAGCCCCAGATGCCACCGGGACTCTTTGCTGTGTCTTATACGCCTTGCAGGCGTCTTTCGGCGGACTGGTCATGAGACCTATTTGCATGTTTTTGCATTGTATGCTCACTGTCAGTCAATGGATGCATGCATGTGACCAGTCGTAGCACCCGTCTTTTGATTCTGCACGTCTAGGTTCAGACGGCGTAGCATTCTGACATGTGTGCGCAGAGTTACGGCCAAAAAAGTGGTTTTGGGCCGGTTTTAGGACAGCTCTTGGACTGCCGCGTGCTAGGAAGCTTCTACGCACTTTCTCATGGTATCAGAGCAGTGAGACAGTTCGCACTCAGCTGCGCAGCAGAGACGCAGCAGAGCAGCAGCAGTGAGAGTCACCGCTGCAGCAGAGTTTCTGGGGTATGTTGGAGACGGCCGGTCGCCGTCAACGCACTCCACCCACCACGTGAGATCGCAGCTGCAGAGGTAGCAACAGCGGCGTGTACCGCCACGCAAAGGTGTGTGGCGGCTGCAGTGCCTGCAGCCGCCCTCCCACAGCCGCAGCAGCAGAGGCGGTAGCAGCAGCAGCGCAGCAGCAGCGGCCGCAACAGCAGCGTGGCAGCAGCGGCGGCAGCAGCGCCGCAGCAGCAGTGTCGGCAGCAGCAGCGCAGCAGCGGCAGCGGCGGCAGCGGCATAGCAGCAGCAGCGGCAGTCGCGGCGGCAGCAGCAGTGCAGCAGCGACAGCAGCAGCAGCGCGCGGCGGCGGCAGCCAGCAGCGGCTGCGGCGCGCAGCAGCAGCCGCAGCGCGCAGCAGCAGCAGCAGCCGCGCAGCCGCTGCTGCCACCGCTACACACGCAGCGACGTAGCTACTGCTGCAGCTAACAGCATAGCTGCAGCAGCAGCTGGGCGGAAGCTGCTGCGCAGCTTCCGCGGAGCTGCCGCGCGCCACCGCGAAGCGGCTCCACACGCGCGCAGAACCGTGACAACAAAAAAAAAGGAGGGGATGAGCTGACGTCAGCATTGTTGATTGCTGATGTCATCAGGTCGTGCTGACGTCAGCAACCACTTGCTGACGTCAGCATTACACAGCCAAATTTTTCACCCGGAAAGTCAAAAGTTGCCAGCGTTTCAAGTCCTTGAGAAATGCAGACGGTTTTGAAATCCGACAAACTTGACCTGTCGTCCCATAGTGAGCGGCGACATGAGTTCGCCCGACGACAAGGACAAGGGACCAGGTGATCCCTCCTCCTCTTCTTCAGGGGTGTTGAGCCCTCGCTCGCAGGCCATTGCGGACCTGCGCAGCCAGCAGGAGGAGATGCATCGTCTGCAGCGAGAGCAGACTGACACGATCCGCACGCTGACTGAGCTTCTGCGTGCCCAGTCCACGGCTCCTTCGCTGATTTCTGAGGGAGCTGCCGGCGTTGCGGCCTCCACCCAACACTCGGCCCAGGTGCCCGTGACAGGTGCTCCGCCTGCTTCACCTCCTGGTGTGGTTTCTCCACCACCTGCGGACCGCCTTGATGACGAGCCTTTCATGCCAGGCTTCGAGGATGACTCCTAGGAGCGGGAGATTCGTCTTCTACAGGAGCGCCTCCGTCAGCTGCAGACGGGTACCCGACCTCCACCCGTGTCCCCGATACGATCGTCACCTGACTTCCCCGGTGATCACCCCCTTCCAGGAGCTTTCCCCGTCTCTCGCCCTCCTCAGCCTGCGGTTGCTCTCCCCACGGAGCGGCAGCCAAAGGACTTTGAGGCACCACCTCCACGGTACATCAGCGAGGATGGATTTGACTGCTGGGAGATCCTGTTTCAGGTGTGGGCCACTTCCGAGGGAGTGTGGCCTTACTACCACAGCCCATATCAGTCTACAGATCCAGCACAGGTGCTGACAGCAGCCCGGGCCATGCGAGGAATTCTCTATGCCATGCCACGTGAGACTGTCGTCGACTTCTGCCCCTTCCTTGGCGAGGCTGGCACAGGCACCGAAGCTGATCCTCGTGGAGGCTGGGATCTGGCGTTGTCCCTACTGGCCGCAGAGACGCACGCCACGCGTGCGTCACACATTCGTGCTTTCCACTCGCTCCGTCAGGGACCAGCGGAGCCTGCGGCGGATTACTGGCGACGCGCCATGCGTATTTACACGCGTTTGGGGACCTCAGGGGGCACACAGCTGTGGGCACTTCGGACGATCATGCTCGGAGTTCGCCTGGAGTACACCGACATCTTCACACGGTACAGCGACGCTGCTCTCGAGCCTTTCTCAGCCACTCTGCAGTTGCTCCCTTGGGCGCATCAGCTGTTCCTCCAGGTGACGTCGACCCGCGAGGCAGCAGTAGCGCATCAGGAGACTTCCCTCGCTGCAGCAGTCCTCGCATCACCACCATCTTCCCTCCTGCAGTCACCCTCATCCACCTCCATCACGACCTCATCTTCCTCCTCCTCTTCGACCGCGTCTACACCCACGCAGACGCAGGGCGTTGTAGTAGCTGCCCAGGGGAAGAAGAAGAATAGGAAGCGCGGATCGGGTCAGCAGCAGCCGTCATCCGGTGGTAGCAGTGGCTGTTCCGTGCACTGCTACAACTGTGGAGGAGCCCATCGCTACACCGAGTGCCAGTAGCCGCTTGACTGTGAGCGCATCACTCGTGGACTTCAGGCTGCCCATGCTGCTCGCACCGCGTCCGGCATGTCGTCCGCACACGCCTCTGGACGCGGAGACCACGACTGCAGTTGTTCCTGCGTTCTCACCAGCGAGTAGCAGTGATCCCGACCCACGTGATCGCACCATCGCCGAGCTTCTTCATCTTCTGGCGCTTCGCTTTTAGGGAGGTGCGAGTGTGTTGTCATCGTCGAGTGGGTCACAGACTGCTGGTTCTTCCGTCCTCGTGACTCGTGATGACACGTGTTGGGGAGCACAGTCCGCATGTGATGATGTTGGGCCTGACTGCACTGACTGGATTCATGAGTCTCACCTTTGTGATGTACGTCGTTCCTTCTCACTGACGGCTCAGCGTCCCTCTGATGCCGAGTGTTCCATTGCTCATTGTACAGTGACGTCCACCAGTCGTGACTCCGGTGGCATTTGGATCATCGATTCCGATGCCACCCACCACATGACGTGTCGTCGTAGTGACTTTGTGGTACTTGGTCCTGTCACGACTGTCCGTTCTGTTCGTACAGGCTCTGGTCAGTCCTTACCGGTCCACGGCGTTGGGGTTGTATGCTTTGATGGTCCGTCTGGCCCCTTGTATCTCTCTGACGTGCTGTTTGTGCCTGATCTTGAGCTCAGTCTGCTGTCTGTGCGTGCCTGCACTCTGATGGGTCTATCCGTTAAGCATATCGCTGATTCAGCGACTGTGACTGCTCTTGACACCCGTAGCATTGTCCTGCGTGCTTCAGTCGTAGATGATTTGTACCGTATTGCTCGGCCCTCCTCCCCTTGCTCTCCCTCCTCCTCTGGTCGCGTTTTTGTCACTGGTGTTCTATCCCCGGAACACCAGCGGTTGCTTCACCAACGTCTGTGTCACGTGGGCTCCGACATTGTGTCGAAGCTCATTCGGACACAGCCCGCTCTTGGCCTTGACGTGGCTTCTTTCGAGAAGCCACCCAAGACCGACTGTCTTTTTTGCGCTCAGGTGCACCGGTGCACTTATCCTGATTCGCCTTCCCGAGTGCTGAGGCCTCTCGAGTTGGTCCACTCGGACCTGCTCGGTCCTCTCCCGGTCGAGTCCCTGTCCGAGAGGGGCCGGTATGTTCTGACGCTGACTGATGACATCACCCGGATGCGGTGGGTCTATAGTCTGCGTCAGAAGAGCGACGCCGCTCTTGCGGTTCGGCTCTGGCTCGTTATGGCTGAGCGTCAGTCTCGCCACATGCTACATACCTTTCGCTCGGATCGCGGCGGCGAGTTCCTCGGTGAGATGGACTCCTTCTTTCCTGAGCACGGCATTTTTCACCAGGTCTCCGCTCCTGCTACCCCACAGCAGAACGGTGTATCTGAGTGCTGGAACCGCACCATGGAGGATGCGGTCCGCGCCATGCGGTCTGAGTGTGGTCTCCCGGAGTCCTTTGCCTTCGAGGGCTTCACCTACATGACTTGGGTCTGGAACCGCCTCCCGCATGGTCCGCTTCCGGATCATGTTACACCGTACGAGCTCTGGTTTGGCCACCGTGCTGATCTTCGTCTCGCTCGCGTTTGGGGTTCCCTGGCCTCCGTGTGGTACACCGAGGACCAGCATGGGTCCAAGGTCTCCCCTCGGGGTCGCTTGTGTGCCTTCATCGGCATCTCCCCGCGGTCGAAGGCCTGGCGCTTTTGGGACCCCACTCGCCGTCGTGTCATTGAGTCCCGTGACGCGCTGTTTTTTGAGTCACTCACATACCGTGATCTGACNTGGGGGAGACTTCTCCGCCAGCGACCATTCCTCGTCAGGCTGATGTGTCCGCTCGAGTCCCCTCTCGGTCTCCAGCACTTGATGATCCGGCTATCATTGCCGTTGGTCCAGAGATCCCGCCTGTTCAGCCTGTTTCACACCCCACAGGTACCGCTGCTCTCACGCCTCCTCCTGCATTACCACCTGTGTCTACTGGCACCCCTGCTCCGGCGTCTGACCCAGTCCAGCCCACTCCTGTCTCAGTGTCCGGGCCAGCCTTGCCCGCTGTCACCCCCAGCTCTGTGTCCCCCACACACGCATCTCCTCGCACGGCATCTCCGGCTGCCTCGTCTCAGCCCTCACCAACTGTGGTCGTACCTATCCCTGTGGTCGTACCTGTTCCTGAGCCTGAGGTGCGCCCCTCGACCTCCGGTTACTCCCGTGAGCCCGGTGGTCGCCTCCGACCACTGGATTCCGGAGCTCAGCGAGTGTCGGGTCCCGGACCCAGGCGTTCCTCTTGCAGCATCGCGAGCGGTGATCCAGGCACAAAGGCCTTAGGCCTGAGTGTCCGCACTGAGCTTTCAGAGGCACACCCAGCGTGCCCCATAGGGCACGACCTGGTCACTCGCGAGTTCCATATCGCATGTGACGCAACAGCTAATCTCGTGGCTGTCATGCCTGACACGGAGGCGTGTGCACTTGCCACACAGAGTTCCCCCTCTATGGCGCCTGACCCGGGCACATTGAGGGAGGCTTTCTCATCGCAGGATGCTGATGCCTGGCGAGCTGCTTGCGAGGATGAGCTTCGCGCTATCCGAGAGCACAGAGTCTACGAGCTGGTCGACCTTCCCCCTGGGAGGAAGGCGATTCAGGTCAAGTGGGTCTTTCGCAAGAAAGTGACGCCGGATGGCTCACTGGAACGCTACAAGGCCCGCTTGGTCGTCAAGGGGTTCTCTCAGATTGAGGGAGTTGATTACACTGACACCTTTGCCCCTGTCGGCCGCATGACCTCAGCTCGAGCTCTGTTCGGTGTAGTGGCTCAGCATGACTGGGAACTACACCAGATGGATGTGAACAACGCGTTCCTCCATGGCTCTCTGGATGAGGAGATCTACGTGGCTCAGCCACCAGGCTTTGAGGACGGTGACAAGGTCTGGCGCTTGCGCAAGTCCTTGTACGGCCTCAAGCAGTCGTCACAGTGTTGGAACCGGGAGATCACTGGCACCTTGACTCGCGCAGGGTACGTACAGAGCGAGGCAGATCCCTCGCTCTTCATTCTACCGACACCCGAGCGGTTCACCACCATCCTGGTCTATGTTGACGACCTTCTAATTGCGTCTCCATCCCTGGAGGCCGTGAAGGAGGCCAAGGCTGTCCTGCAGACTGCCTATAGGATGAAGGACCTCGGTCCTGCATCGGTGTTTCTTGGTATGGAGATCGTGCGAGATCGCAGACATCGGACACTGTTGCTGCATCAGGCCCGATACGCACGAGTCGTGGGGGAGCGCTTTAGCGATCTCCTTGGTGCAGTGCCCACCGCTTCCACACCCCTCACACCTGATGGGCAGGATGCCCTGAAGGTGGATGACCCTACACAGCTGGGGGAGACAGTGGTCGTGACCTTGTACCTCCGTCTTATCGGATCTCTGATGTACCTGGCCACTACCACGCGTCCCGACATTGCGTTCGCCGTCAACCTCCTCGCTCAGTTCTCGCAGGCCCAACGTGCGAGAGCTCTTCATGCGGCTGTGCGAGTGGTACGGTACGTGTTCTCCACACCGTATCTCGGACTCTGCTTTCGTTGGCAGTGTTCGGTGGTCCTTGATGGCTATACTGACAGCGACTAGGCTTGGAGCCCTGATGGGCGTAGTCGCACTGGCTACGTGTTTTTGCTCGGTGGTACCACTTTGTCTTGGCGAAGCGAGAAGCAGGGCTGCATCGCACATAGCTCGTCGGAGGTAGAGTATGTGGCTTTAGGCGCAGGGGCTGCTGAGGCAGTTTGGCTGCAACGCTTGTTTCTTGAGCTTGGGCAGTCAATACCCGCCATTGTGCTGCGTTGCGACAACCAGAGTGCTCTCGCCATTGCGGAGAACTCTGGTGTTTTTCATGCTCGCACAAAGCACATTGCGGTTGAGCATCACTTCGTTCGTGATCTGGTGGAGCGACGCGTGATCTCCATCATGTGGGTTGGCACTGACTTGCAGCGTGCTGATTTCTTGACGAAGGCACTTGCCCGCGGAAAGTTCCTGGTGGCCATTCGTTCTGTTGGGCTTCGCCCCGTGCGTGACAGTGGTTGAGTGTGGGATGTGCGTCTGCGTCTCATCTGTCTGTGTCACCCACTATGTGGTTGTACCAGTGCTACACGCGTATGGACATGCGTACCATCGGGTCATGGGGAGTGTTGTGCTTTGTGCCGTTCCTGTACAGTTTACTGTGACCACTCGGCCGTGTCCATACTCGTGCAGATCCCTGAGGCAGGCGGCCCTGGTGACACCGGCGTGACGACAGGCGGCGGACTACCCGCTTGGAGCTGACCGACCACTGTTCCAGAGCCCCAGATGCCACCGGGACTCTTTGCTGTGTCTTATACGCCTTGTAGGCGTCTTTCGGCGGACTGGTCATGAGACCTATTTGCATGTTTTTGCATTGTATGCTCACTGTCAGTCGATGGATGCATACATGTGACCAGTCGTAGCGTCCGTCTTTTGATTCTGCATGTCTAGGTTTAAACGGCGTAGCATTCTGACATGTGTGCGCAGAGTTACGGCCAAAACAGTGGTTTTGGGCCGGTTTTAGGACAGCTCTTGGACTGCCGCGTGCGACACACGCCGTGCGCCGCGGCAGGCATTTATGCCTTGGACCTGTCATTTGTCATCCCTCTCTGCATATGCTATATTCAAGCATTCTGACACTGTGTCTTGTGTCTCCTAGCCAAACCCTTGCCGTTGTGTGTACGACCTGTGACCGTCGTCACCGTCTGATCAGGCACTGACGCCCGGTCAGCGGCTGTGTTGCTAGGAAGCTTCTACGCACTTTCTCACCTAGAACTTAGAGGGATCTCCCATTGTTGCTCATTCTTCATTCCTAATCAGCTGCTTTCAGTTTTCAGCTGCTTTCTGGCGCTAACTCTGGCGCGCGCGTTTCTGAGTAACAAACCCAGAGCTTCCAGACTTAGACTCTAGAGCAGCAGACTGAGGGGGCAGCTGACTTAAGCAACGAGCGTGGAAGCCCGCACGCTGCATCAACAACGCTGCTGCCCCAACCTGCTGCCTAGGCTTTCCATTTTGGTATCAGAGCCAGAGCGTAGCAGCAGCAGCAGAAGACTGGCGAACAGGTGCCAGACAACGCCAGCGGACCCCCATACGCACCAGTGCAGGGGAAATGCTGCCGGACTTTTTCCGGCAGCATTGACCCGCCTGGTGGCGGCGTCAGATTTTTTCCCACGGCCACTGGGCCAGGGGGAATGCTGCCGAAATTTTTTCGGCAGCACTGACCCCCACGCGTGATGCGAGGAGGTGAGCGGCAGGCGGCGTCTGACGTCTGTGGACGACGACGCAAGCGGCAACGTCACCCAGGTGCAGTGACTGGCACCACCAGCAGTAGCAGGCAGAAGCAGCAGCTCGCAGCAGCCCGCAGCAGCAGCAGGTCACAGCAGCAGCTACAGTAGTGCGCAGCAGTAGTAGCAGCGCGCAGCAGCAGCTCGCAGTAGCAGCCCGCAGCGGCAGCAGGCAGCAGCCGCAGCACGCAGCAGCTGCAGCAGCGTGCAGCGACAGCAACGGGCTGCAGCAGCTATTGCAGCGAGCTGCAGCAGCGGCCAGCTGCAGCTGCATCAGCAGCCAGCAGCAGCTGGCAGCTGCTAGCCGCGGCTGCTACTGCTCGCTGCTCGCAACGAGCGAGCAGCGAGCAGCAGCCCGCTGCTGCCAGCGAGCAGCAGCTCGCTGCTGCCAGGCGAGCAGCAGTCCGCTGCTCGTAGCAGGCAGCGGGCTGGTGCCCGCTGTGACAAGAGAAAAAAAAAGGCAAAAAAAAATCCCCCACCCCCGCAGCTCGCTGCAGCAGCCCGCCGCTGTAGCGAGCAGCTGCTGCAGTAGCGCGTAGCAGCAGCAGCGAGCTGCAGCAGCCACAGCAGCCGCTGCAGCTCGTAGCAACAGTAGCTACAGCTGCAACTGCAGTAGCAACAGCAACAGCAGCAGTAGCTGCAGCAGCCGCAGCAGCAGCAGCAGCAGTAGCAGCAGCAGCAAATAGCAGCAGCAGCAGTAGAAGCAGCAGCAGCAGCAACAACAGGAACAGCAGCTGCAGCAGCAGCAGCAACAAACAGCAGCAGCAACAGCAGCAACAGCAGTAGCAGCAGCGGCTGTAGCAGCATCAGCAACAACAACAGCAGCGGCGGCCCCAACATCCGCCGCTGCTGACGTCAGCACCCCTCTACTGACGTCACTGCTGACATCATCAACAAAAAAAAGGGGGGGGGAAAGGGGAAAGGGGGAAGGCCAAAGGGGTGGGTAGAATTCCCACTGCCCCAACCTCCTGCTGACATCAGCAACACAAAGACCAAAAAAAACACAAGGGACACTAAGTCATGGCTGGTAGTCCCGGCGAGGAGGGGTCCTCCTCTCGTGGGGGGACACCTACCCCTCCTTTCTTGCAGGGATTGCTGCAGCAGCAGCAGCACCCGCCGCCACTGCAGCAGCAGCAGCCGCCGCCACCGCAGCAGCAGCAGCCGCCGCCGCCGCAGCAGCAGGAGCAGCCGCTGCCGCCACGGCAACAGCAGCTGCCGCCGCCGCACTAGCAGCAACCGGATCAGTAGCAGGAGCAGCCGCCGCCGCCTTAGCAGCAGCAGCCGCCGCCGCTGCAGCAGCAGCAGCCGCCGCCTCTACAGCAGCAGTCACCGCCGCTGCAGCAGCAGCAGCCGCCGCCCCTACAGTAGCAGCCACTGCCACTGCAGCAGCAGCAACCGCCGCCCCTACAGCAGCAGCAGCAGCAGCCCACTGGTAACGTTGGCGGCAACCCTGACCCTCTCGCCGCTCTTCAGCAACATCTCGCCACCTTGACACAACAGCTTGCAACGCTACAGCCAGTCGTCTCCCAAACCGCCACCAGCGTGTTGTCCTCGTTCATCCCTCCAGGGTACGCTAGCCCTGCTGTGTCCGCCGCCACGTACTACCTAGCACAGCAGCAGACTCAGCGCCAACGGCAGACAGTGACCTCCGTCCTTGGCCCCACTCTGGGTGCCGGCCGTAGGCAGGACTTTGAAACACCGCCGCCGTCGCTTCAGGCCGGCGAGCAGTTCCGGAGCTGGGAGCTCAGCTTCCGGATCTGGGCTCAGGGTGAGGGTCTGTGGGCCTACTACACCCTCCCTTACGACTCCACCCAGGCCGATCAGCTGTATGACGCTGGTCGCGCCATCCGCGCCCTTGTACCAGTCGCCCCCCCAGCTTCCCGCCTTGCCCTGGAGCCCTTCCTCGGCGACTTCACCGCTGGCGACATCCCAGACCCTGCAGCCGCATGGCACGTCCTCACCAGACCCCATCGCCTGTCCAGCGACGCTGAGATCAGCCGTCTGCTCCGGGAGTTCAACTCCCTGCACATGGGGGAGACCGAGACGGTCACTGCCTACTGGCAGCGGGCGGAGGACATCCTCCGTCGACTCGGCAAATCTGCTCCGCCCCCTCTGTCCGCGCTCCTCACCATCAAGCGCGGCGCCACCAGCGCATACGCGGACGTCTTCGTCCACTACCCTCAGGACGTACTCTCCACCATGGAGGCCCAGGGCACTCTCATGCCCTGGGCATATGAGCTCTTCCTCCGCATTGAGGAAGCNTCCGCGCCCTTGTACCAGTCGCCCCCCCAGCTTCCCGCCTTGCCCTGGAGCCCTTCCTCGGCGACTTCACCGCTGGCGACATCCCAGACCCTGCAGCCGCATGGCACGTCCTCACCAGACCCCATCGCCTATCCAGCGACGCTGAAATCAGCCCTCTGCTCCGGGAGTTCAACTCCCTGCACATGGGGGAGACGGAGACAGTCACTGCCTACTGGCAGCGGGCGGAGGACATCCTCCGTCGACTCGGCAAATCTGCCCCGCCCCCTCTGTCTGCGCTCCTCACCATCAAGCGCGGCGCCACCAGCGCATACGTGGACGTCTTCCTCCACTACCCTCAGGACGTCCTCTCCACCATGGAGGCCCAGGGCACTCTCATGCCCTGGGCATATGAGCTCTTCCTCCGCATTGAGGAAGCTCGCCTGGAGTCCCAGCTCCATCGCGCGGAGGCCCTTGCATCCCCTGCCGTCGCCGCCCCTGCCGTTGTCTCCGTGGCCGTTGCCTCCCCCGTCGCAGCTACCCCATCGTCCTCGGGGAAGAAGAAGAAAAGCCGGAACAAGAAGGGCAAGGGTCCATCGCAACAGCAGCAGCAGCAGTCATCGACCGGTTCCAGCGGTAGTGGCTCGGTTTGCCACAACTGTGGCCAGCCCGGGCACGGGTGGTACACGTGCCCTCTCCCGACGGACGAGGCCCGCGTCATCGCCACCATGCGACGCCAGCGGGAGCGCCGCCTCGCCTCTGCCGCCGTCGTTGCTGCTGGTCCTGCCACTCTGACCTCGTCCAGCAGCTCTGCCACTCCGACAGCTCCGCCTGTCTTGTAGACACCCGCAGCAGTACTACCCGTAGCAGTACTACCCTCAGCCGTCGACACCTCCGCTTCCTTCGCCGGCTCAGCCCTCCTACTACCCGGGCTCCGGTGCCGTCACTCCGCATTCCGTCTACACTCTTGGGCTGTCATCCCGAGAGCGTCAGCTGGAGCAGTTCATCGCGCTCTAGCGTGGCCTCCCTCGCCCTCCTCCCCAGGGAAGTGCGAGTTGCGTCACCTCCTGCCCTCCGGCTCATCCCTGCGTCACTGAGACTGAGCTGCGGTCGTATCCCGTTTCCTCGTCTGTCTCATCGTCTCCCATGATCTCCTCCACCCCACTCCTTGACGACTGGCAGTCTCGTTTCGCGCGCCTCCTTCCACCGCGTCCGCGTCTCTCGCTTGCTGCCATGTGACCATGAGTGATCTGGCGACCTCTGTCCAGGACCCTGCTGAGACCTGGATCATCGACTCCGGGGCCACGCATCACATGACGGCCTCTCGCGAGGCCTTCAGTATGCTCGGTCCCGTCGGCGATGTCTCCGGTGTCCGGACGGGCTCCGGACAGGTGTTGCCTGTCCGTGGTGTACGCGTCGTTCGTTTCTGTGGTCCGGCCAGTGACGTCTTTCTGACCGATGTTCTCTTCGTCCCTGGTCTCGAGCTCAGCCTCCTATCCGTGACTGCCCTTGACCGCATGAGCATGGACGTTGTGCACTCGCGTGGTGTCGGCACTGTGTCGTTGCGTCCGTCGGGTCTTGTCGTACTGCACGCCACCGCCTGTGGCAACTTGTGGCACGTTCCCCGCCTCTCCTCCTCCCCTCCCGTTTCCTCTCCGTCGGCCGCAACCGGTCATGTGTTTGTTACCAGCACGCTTTCTCCTCAGCACACCCGCCTCTTGCACCGCTGCCTTTGCCACGTCCACTCTGCCGCAGTAGAAAGCATGTTCCACACCCAGCCGGCCAAGGGCCTTGATCCGGAGACTTTTCCTCTCCCGCCCCCACTGAGTGCATTGACTGTGCTCAGGGGAAGATGCACCAGTCCACGTACCCCCTATCTTCCTCCCGGGCGTCCGCCCCCCTTGACCTTGTCCACTCGGACGTCATGGGCCCTCTCTCCACCGAGTCCGTCGGTGAGCATGGCCGCTATGTCCTCACTCTTACGGACGACTACTCTCGCTACCGTTGGGTCTTCTGCCTTCGGCAGAAGAGCGATGTCGCCCGAACCATTCAGGACTGGCTTGTCCTCACGGAGCGCGAGTGTGGCCGCCCCCTTCGCCGCTTTCGCTCTGATCGCGGTGGCGAGTACCTGGGTGAGGCCACGACCTTTCTCGCCTCCCGCGGTATCCACCATGAGACGTCTGCGCCCTACACACCCGCCCAGAACGGCGTCTCCGAGCGGTGGAACCGTACCATGGCCGACGCCGTCCGCACCATGCGGGTCGATTCCGGTCTCTCCGATGGCTTCTATTTTGAAGCCATGGCCTACATGACCTGGGTCTGGAACCGGGATCCCCACGGTCCCCTTCTCCGCCAGTCCACGCCCTATCAGCACTGGTGCGGTCGGCGTGCTGACCTCCGCCCGGCTCGCATCTGGGGCTACGTGGCCGTTGTGTGGCTGCCCGCCCCACAGCAGGGTGGCAAGCTCGCCCCCCGCAGACGCCCCTGCACCTTTCTCGGTGTGTCTCGTCAGTCCAAGGCCTGGCGCTTCTGGGACCCATCCCGACACTACATCGTTGAGTCCCGCGATGCCCTCTTCTTTGAGGACCTGTTTCCCCACGACATCATCCGCTCCGGCTCGCCCGTGTCCCTCCCGTCGCGTGGAGGAGTGGTGAGTCCGTCCTCCGTCCAGTCGCTTCCGGGTGACACATCACTCCGTCCCTCTGAGCTGGTAGCCCCGGTCGCGTCCGCTGGCCCCTCCGAGCCAGCTGCCCCAGTCGCGTCCGCTGGCCCCTCCGGGCCGGCAGCCCCAGTCGCTTCCGATGGCCCCTCCGGCCCGACAGCCCCAGTCACGTCCACTGGCCCCTCTGGGCCAGCAGCCCTAGTTGCTTCCGATGGCCCCTCCGGGCCGACAGCCCCAGTCGCGTCCGCTGGCCCCTCCGGGTCGGCAGCCCCAGTCGCTTCCGATGGCCCCTCCGGGCCGACGGCCCTAGCCGCGTCCGCTGGCCCCTCCGGGCCAGCAGCCTCAGTCGCGTCCGCTCGCCCCTCCGGGCCGACAGCCCCAGTCGCGTCCGCTGGTCCCTCCGGGCCAGCAGCCCCAGTCGCATCCGCTCGCCCCTCCGGGTCGGTAACCCCAGCTGTGTCCGCTGGCCCCTCTGGCCCAGCAGCCCCTGTCACGTCCGCTGGCCCCTTTGGGCTAGTAGTGCCTGTTGCATCTATTGGCTCCTCCGGGCCAACTGGCCCCTCCGGGCCAGCAGCGCCTGTCGCGTCCGGCGTTGCTAGCTCCTCCGGACCAGTAGCCCCGTCCGCCTCCGTTGGCCCGTCGGACTCAGCACCATCTTCTGCCCGACCGTGTTACACACGTGGCCCAGGCGGCAGCCTTCGACCTCGGCCGACAGTGAGCGCGCAGACCGTCGCTCCCCGTCCCGTGGCGCCTCGACCCCCTGTGGCTCCACGTGTCTCCTCCACTCCCACGGTCGTGAGTGGGGACCCTGGCACAAAGGCTCTCGGCCTGACCACTTCTGCCATCATCGCAGACCTTCACCCGGGTTCTGCATTGGGGTACGCCATGCTTCATCACGAGCATCGGCATGCTGTTGTGGCTGCACTCGCCGGCATCCCACCTGGGGCTCGTGATGCACACGCCCTCTCAGTCCGGTCCACAGCGCGCCCAGAGGACCCTTCCACCCTACATGAGGCTCGAGCCTCCCCTGAGGCCGCACATTGGGATGCTGCCTGTGCCGAGGAGCTCGCTGCTATCCGACAGCACCACGTGTATGACCTCGTCGACCTCCCTCCAGGTCGGAAGGCCATTGGTGTCAAGTGGGTCTTTCGGCGTAAGTGGAAGCCTGACGGATCCTTGGACAAGTACAAGGCCCGTCTCACAGCAAAGGGGTTTGCTCAGGTCCTTGAGGTCGATTACGACCAGATCTTCGTCCCAGTTGGTCGGTTCTCCACTAGCCGGGCGCTCTTCAGCCTGGTTGCCCAGCACGGGTGGGAGCTCCATCAGATGGACGTGAGCAACGCATTCCTCCATGGCTCACTGGAGGGTGAGGAGCTCTACAGGACGCAGCCCCCAGGCTTCGACGACGGCATTGGGAGAGTTTGGCGGTTGCGGAAGGCCCTCTATGGCCTGAAGCAGTCGCCTCAGTGCTGGAACCAGGAGATCAACAGTACGCTTCTCCGTGGCGGCCTCCAGCGCAGCACCGCTGACCCCGCACTATTCGTCAGCCCGCGAGGTCAGACCTTCGCCGCGGTTCTGGTCTACGTTGACGATCTCCTCATTGCGTCGCCATACACGGCCGCCATCCAGCGCGTCAAGGTCTTGCTGCACAACGCCTACCAGATGAAGGATCTCGGGTCTGCCCGAGTCTTCCTAGGCATGGAGCTCGAGCATGATCGCTCCCAGGGCATCCTGCACGTCCACCAGGCTGCCTATATGCAGACCCTGTCCACTCGCTTCGCCGAGGACTTGCCCCTCGTGCCTAGCGCATCTTCACCCATGTCACCCGATGGCCAGGTGAAGCTGAAGAGTCATGACCCAGCTGTTGTGGGGGAGCCAGTTAATGTGACCACGTATCTGCGGGTCATCGGGTCACTGATGTTCCTGGCGACGACGACGCGCCCAGACATCGCGTTCGCCGTCAACCTCCTGGCCCAGTTCTCTCAGGAGCCGCGTCACCTCCACTTCGAGGCCGCGATCCGAGTGTTGCGCTATATCGTCTCGACCCCTCGGCGAGGTCTCATGTTCCGCCGTCAGCCGTCCGTCGTCGCAGTGGGCTACACCGACAGTGACTGGGCCGGCAGTCCAGACGGTAAGAGTCG
>SZWC01003601.1:23323-68834 GCA_023375785.1 Penium margaritaceum
TGATTCTGACCGCACGACTGCGTTCGCAGCGTCGGTATTATGGTATGGTCCAGTTTTCAGGCAAAACGGACGACGCCCGGGTTTTGGGCTGTCGGGCGTCTGGCAGGGCTCACCGAGAAAACCCTGCCTGCCAGAAAATAGGTCCACAGCTATTTTCTGATTGGCTGGTTAGTTGAGTAACAACTTCTACACTAGTGGGGGGGGGCCTAGAACTTGGAGGGGTCTCCCATTGTTGCTCATTCTTCATTCCTAATCAGTTGCTTTCAGTTTTCAGCTGCTTTCTGGCGCTAACTCTGGCGCGCGCGTTTCTGAGTAACAAACCCAGAGCTTCCAGACTTAGACTCTAGAGCAGCAGACTGAGGGGGCAGCTGACTTAAGCAACGAGCGTGGAAGCCCGCATGCTGCATCAACAACGCTGCTGCCCCAACCTGCTGCCTAGGCTTTCCATTTCACCGTGCCGTCCTGACCGTGCATCGGTGAGTAGCCGCCCTCGGTTATTCCGAGAGGTCGGGCTCGACCCCCGGGTGGCGGCACTTGCTCACCCGAGCTCGACGCTCGTGGTGAGTGAGTGCTCACCGGTACATGTCTCGCTCGCTCCCCCTGCCTCTTTTTGTCTTGGTTAAGTGTGAGACTTTGCAAGCAAGTTACCGCATCCATGGCGTTTCTCGCTCGTTGGTGTTTGTTGCGTTCTCTTGCCCCACAACACATGGACTAGGTAGCCTATGCAACTTCCTAGCAACTACTGGTATCAGAGCGCGTGAGTTTCCTCTCTCATCGTTCCGCGATCCTCGTCCGTGAAGCCCTCGGCCACCTTCTCCCATGGCCCGTGCATCACCTCAGCTGTCCTCGCGGCAGCTCCGCGTCTCCACTTCGTGCCAACTCGCAGCATCCATCTAAGCTGCTTCGCTTCACCACCCTCGACATCTCACGGTGGGTGGTCATCTCCCCGGGGGCCTCGCGGGCTCGCTCCCGCTCGTTCGCGTGGGCGCACGGGCTCTCCTTGCTGGAGTGAGTGCCGTCAGTGGCCGGAGTCTCTTCCGGTCATCACACTGCGTCCTACCGTCTCTTCTAGCAGCTCTTGGCTGCCCTCACGGTCGTCCGTGGTGCTCAGGCGCGTCTCCCGCCTCCCTTCAGTGCCGTGAGCTGTCGGAGTCTTCGCTGGCCCTCGCATCTCTCTCGGCTGCCTCATTCCTCTTCGCAGCCACTCTTGGCTGCCCCTGAGGTCGTCCGTGGTGTTCATACGCACCGTCTTCCTTCTCCTTGCTCTTGGCTGTGTCTTGTTGCACCCGGCTGCGCCCGTGTGCCCGTCACCCCCTCTCTCCACTCTCTCCTCGCAGCATACTGTCTCAGGTGTCCGCGACATGCGGACATTTCTCTAGGTCGGCAGCTCCCTCAATATCTCACTGCATTGCCCTAGGGACACCCGAGGGTGTCCATTACCTGTGGTTGCTCCTCCTTGCCGTCTGTTGATACGTGGTACCCTTGGCTACACCCAGATTTTCTGCTGCCTTCAGCTGCGTCTCCAGCCGTAGCAGCCACCCTGGATACCTCACCACTTGACGGAACCCCTGACGAGGAGCTCAACTCTCCTCGGACTGCCGCACGTTACGCTACCGACGGGTGGGAGGACCCTAGGGACTACGACCCTCCTATGCCTCCAGACAATGACACGCCCCTCTGGTTTCGCATGCTCGACTCCAACTACTGGGAAGGGGACCTAGAGAGGGCAGCAGCTACACGAGAGGAGGAGATTAATAGACAGGTTTTTACGGCGGACGATCTGCCACCGTCACCTCCTCGTCCTCCAACCATGCAACCTACAGCCGGCACTCCACCCATCACGTCTGCATCTACCTCCAACGCCACAGCCGGTCCGTTCCCCACCACTGCCACATCTGCTGAACCACCTCCAACTCCAGAGGTTCTAGGTGTCATCCCTGTACTTCCAGTGTACACGGACTCCATCGGCCTGGCAGGTGCCGTGCTTGACGCAGCAGCGGGGGCCGCATCAACCTTTGCTGCAACTGCTCGTGCCTTTAGGGCACCCACTCAGACTGCTGTAGGTCGTGCGTCCGAAGCCTACGCTCAAGCAGATGCCTCTCTCACGTCGCTTGCAACAGCTGCAACAACCATCGCCACCCAGATCACAGCAGCAGCAGCCTCTGTCGCAATCGCAGCCTCATCCGCTGTTGACTCCACTGCAGCCGCCATCGCGTCCATCCGCGCCTCCACCGTAGCAGTTGTTCTGACAACCACAAGTGCTCCACGACAGCTGACTCCGCACGTCACCACAAGGGTTCTTGTGGCTTCTGCATCTGCGGCAGTGGCGGGAGCCACGGTCACAGGCCTTCTGTGCCTGACAGTAGCGGTTGCAGGGTGGGTGGCAGTACTCTTCTCCTCAGCAGCAGCCGAGGTGGCTCCTTTCTTCACTCTGCTACACCGTCACCGGATCGGTGAGACCATCTCTCACCCTGCATGCCATACCTCTCTTCTTCTCCCCTCTCATTCTTGATAGCATCCCTACCCTAGTCTTCTCACATTCTCACCATGCCTGGACCAGATGACAAGCTTGAGGCCCTCCAGGCCGCTCTTAGTGAAGCACAAGCTGAGCGCCGCAAGGCACAAGATGAGCTTGATCGTGAGAGGGATGCACAGCAGGAGTTAGCCGCAAAAGTAGCTGCATTACTCCTTGAGCGTCTTCGCTCTGTCCCAGCCTTTGTAGCAGCCCTTCCTGCTGATCAGTCAGGGTCTGCAGACTCATCAGCACCACTTGCTGGTGGCATTACTAACACCTCCTCCCCATCTGCTACAGCTGCAACTGCCTCTGCTCGTGCTCTCCCACCGGCGCGACAGAAGGATTTTGAAACACCTCCACCGCAATTCACCTCCAAGCTCACCTTCACATCCTGGAAGACGCGCTTCAGTGTGTGGGCTCAGGGTGAGTTGCTGTGGGAGTACTACTCACCCGCCAAGCCATCCTTTGTGCCGCAGCCTACAGAGGCTGCACGTGCTATGCGGGCCCTCATCAACGCGGGCCCCGAACACCTTCTAAATGACATTGGTACGTACAATGTAGATCCCATCAGGGGTACCACTGCCGACCCAGTTGGTGCCTATGCACTCATCCGCCGTCGCAAAACTGTCACTGGACATGCCGCCCAAAGTGCACTCACTGTTCAATTCAACACGTTGCAGATGCGGACAGACGAGACAGCAGATGAATACTGGGCACGCAGCCTTCGCTTGCTGCGTGACCTGGGCAAGGCTGCACCAGGTTCTCTCTCCGCATGTCTGTCCATTGTCGCTGGCCTCATCCCTGAGCTGTCTGACCTGTACCTCCATGTCTCCCAGGCAGAGCTTGAGCGCCTTGCCTCTGCACCGGTCCCTGCTGATTCCCCACCAGGAATCGGTCCCCTCTTTGACATCACTACTGCACGTCTCACTGACTGGTGGAACGCTCTCCAGAATAAGCAGTTGCATCACGCCGCAATTGCATCCATCACTACCTCCTCATCCTCTGCCTCCACTGCAGCATCCTCCACCGTCTCCTCCCTTCCGGCCGCAGCCCACTTAACACAAGCTGCCCACCGCGGTGGGAGTCATGGCTCTCACCCCGGCCGTGGTGGTGGTCGTGGGGGCAGAGGGCGTGGAGGCGGACGTGGCGGCAAGGGCTCTAGCTCCCCTGTCCCTAATGTCACCTGTTGGAACTGCGGCGCCACCGGCCACTGAGCTCCTAAGTGTCCTGCTCCACGCGAGGATGCACGCCTCGCCTCTTCCATGCGTGCTCATTGGGCCCGCACCGGTGTCGCTGCCTCCTCTGCTGCTGCCGCCGTGACAGCCTCGTCATCCTCATCCTCCTCATCTGCCTCTGCCCTGACCACCACGCTGGCTCCTCTTCAGCCGACGCAGCCTGCCCCTAGTCCTTGGGGTTCGGTGCTACCACCATCCGGTCATCCCCACTACGGGCCTCCATCCTCCCACTACTCCGTCCCTCACTGGGCCCGTGACGATGGCCATCACTCCGATCGCTCATCTGACCGCTTCTCTGATCGTCGCGATGAGGAGCGCACTCTTGAGCGTTGCTTGGCCGAGCTTCTCCACCTACACTCTCAGGGAGGTGAGAGTATGAGTGGCCAGTCTCGTGTCTCCGTTTGTGAGTCGGATGTCTCTCTCCGTGGTTCTGCCTCTGGTGGTGTGCAAGGGGAATTGCCTGATGATCGTGAATGGATTGAGCACTTGCAGTTTCACACGTTACCCACACGTCTTGGACAGTCCGCCTCTCCCCTTGCCCGTGGTACTATGGCTGTCTGTTTAGTCCTTCCCTCCACTCGTGCCTCACCTGGCATCTGGATCATTAATTCTGGGGCCACGCATCACATGATGTCTTGTCGTTCCTCCTTTGTGTCCCTTGGATCTGTTCATTCAGTGCGTTCTGTCCGCACTGGCTCCGGTCAACTCCTCCCTGTTCAGGGTGTTGGTGTCGTTCATTTCGTTGGTCCTGGCGGCACTGTTTATCTCCCTGATGTCCTGTATGTTCTTGACCTTGAAGTCAGTGTGCTCTCTGTGACCACCTTTGACAATCAGAGCATGGACTTCTCGTCCAGCCGTGGTCTTGCCTCCATCTCCCTTCGCTCCTCTGGTCGTGTCGTTCTCCGTGGTGTGCGCTGTGATCGCCTGTTCCATGTCCCACTCACACTGTCCTCGCCTTCCGCTGCCTCTGGCTTTGTTCATGTCGCTCCCTCTCTGTCCCCTGATCATGCTGATCTCCTGCATCGTCGCCTCTGTCATACTCACACTGCCGCCATCCAGCGCCTTCTTCATCTTCCACCTGCACATGGCCTTGACCTTGCCACGTTCTCTCCACCCTGCACATCCACCTGTCTTGACTGTGCTACTAGTAAAATGCACCGCTCACCATTCTCCACCTCTGAATCCACTACTTCGCACCCACTTGACCTGGTGCATCCCGATGTCATGGGCCCACTGCCCCAAGACTTCCTTGGTGGCATTGGGCGCTATGTTTTGTGCCTCACTGATGACTAATCCCGCTACCGCTGGGTCTTTGCTCTCCGACACAAAAGCGACGTCACCGACGTCCTTGAGTCCTGGCTCCCACAGGCCGAACGGGCTTGTCTACGGTCTTTCCGCGTCTTTCGCAGCGACCGTGGCGGTGAATTCTTTGGTCCCACGTCCCGCTTTCTTGAGTCTCGTGGTGTGCATCTTGAATCCTCTGCCCCCTACACACCTCAGCAGAATGGTGTGTCCGAACGCTGGAATCGCACCCTTGCTGATGGGGTTCGTTCTCTGCTCTCTGCTTCAGGTCAGTCCCCTCTCTTCGCCTTTGAGGCAATGTCCTACATGACATGGGTCTGGAACAGAATTCCGCATGGACCCCTTCCCCATACAGCCACCCCCTTTGAGCGCTGGACTGGTCGCCGGGCGGATCTCCGTCTTGCACGCGTGTGGGGGTGCCTTGCCTTAGTCTGGGTTCCCACCGGCCAACGTGATGGCAAGTTATCCCCTCGTGGTCGCTTGTGTATCTTCCTTGGTGTCTCTCCCTTCTCCAAAGCCTGGCGCTTCTGGGATCCTTCCCGCTGCCGTGTGATTGAGTCTCGTGATGCCCTCTTCTTTGAACACCTGTTTGAGCGTGACTCCCCACGCTTTGGCTGGTCTCCTACTCCGCCCGTTCGGGGTGGGGGTGGTCTTCTGCCCTCTGGGCCTCCTGTTCCCTCCTCAAGACGTCCTTCCGTCCCTGCGGTCTCGTCCCCGTCCGATCAGAGTCCTCTATTGTCTGCCTCTCCATTGGCCTCAACTAGCCCATCTCCTGGATCTCCTACCGATGTCTCTCCTGCAGCGTCGTCCTCCTCTTCTCCTCTTGTCCCCATCTCGCCGCCGTCCCCTGTCGTCTCCACACCAGCTCCTACCTCGTCCTCTTCGCCTGCATCACCTCGTCCCGCTGCGCCCTCCTCCTCTACGTCCATTCCACCGGTCTCACCTTACACGCATGGTGGGCGGCTCCGGGCCCTCCCCTCGCAGTCACATCCTGTTGTCTCTGGTGACCCTGGTCTTCGTGCCCTTGGTCTCACCACCTCTGGCCTGTCTACAGCAGTGTCTGTCATGCACCCCAGCACTGCTATTGGCTACTCCCTGGTTGAGCAAGAATTTCACTCTGCTCTCTCGTCGTCTGTCGCTGGATATGTTGCCTCGTGCTTTGCTGCCGCCGGCCTCTCTCCTCTCCTGCCTGAACCTGTGACAGTACAAGCAGCACGTGCAGCCACTAACTCCTCTCAATGGGAACAGGCCATGCAGGCTGAACTCGACGCACTGTCAGAGAACAGTGTATATGAGTTAGTAGACCTACCTCCAGGCCGCAAAGCTGTTGCAGCCAAGTGGGTGTATCGACGTAAGCTAAACCCAGACAACACTGTGGAACGGTATAAAGCGCGTCTCACTGCAAAGGGGTTCTCCCAGATTCCAGGTGTGGACTTTGTCGAGACATTCGCACCTGTCGGTCGCTACACCACTGCCAGGGCACTGCTCAGTCTAGTTGCCCAGCATGACTGGGAGCTGGAGCAAATGGACATCAACAATGCCTTTCTGCATGGCAAGTTGGATGAGGACATCTACATGGTGCAGCCACCAGGATTCTTGGATGACACAAACCGTGTGTGGCGGCTGCGCAAGGCCCTCTATGGTCTCAAGCAATCTCCTCGTTGCTGGAATCAGGAGATCACGGCAACACTGGAAAAGGGAGGCTTCAGAAGAATTCCAGTGGACCCTGCTCTGTTTCTCGGTCCTCCGTCACAGCCACTGGTTGCCATCCTGGTGTATGTTGATGATCTTCTCATTGCATCTCCCAGTACCTCTGCAGTCAGTACTGCTAAATCTCTTCTCCAAGCAGCTTACAAGATGAAGGATCTGGGGCCGGCTCGTGTCTTCTTGGGCATGGAGCTCGAGCGGGACCGTGCACGCCGCACTCTCCACGTGCACCAGGCTGCGTATATCCGTAGCCTGGGGGAGCGCTTCAGTCCACTCCTCACTACCATTCCCACCACCTCTACGCCCATGACCCCAGCTGGACAGACACTGCTGAAATCATTGGACCTCTCAAAGCTGGGGAAGACAGTTGATGTGACTGACTATCTCAGAGTCATAGGGTCACTGATGTACCTCGCCACCACCACTTGTGCGGACGTGGCCTTTGCGGTCAACTTCCTCTCCAAATTCTCTCAGTGTCCACGCGAACGACACTTAGAGGCTGCCTTGCGAATTGTTCACTATGCTCTTGCCACACCACGTGTCGGTCTCTTCTTTCGTGCTCAGCCCTCTCTCGTGGTTGATGGCTTCACTGACAGCGACTGGGCGCACGACACTGACCCATGTAGCCGTACAGGGTACATCTTCTTGATTGGTGGCACTGCAGTTTCCTAGAAGAGTGGCAAGCTAGGGTGTATAGCATGCAGCACTGCTGAGGCTGAGTATGTCGCTCTTGGTGCAGGCACATGTGAAGCTGTCTGGCTGTGTCGTCTGCTGCAACATTTGCGCGTTCCCATCCATTGTATCACTCTGCGCTGTGACAATCAGAGCACCAAAGCCATTGCTGAAAACAGTGGCATGCATCACTCACACACCAAGCACATCAATGTGGAGCATCACTTTGTTCGTGAGTGCATTGCTGCTGGCATTGTCCAAATCGCATGGGTGGATACCAGGTCGCAGAGAGTTGACTTTCTCACCAAGGCTCTCAGCCGAAACGTCTTCAAAGGTGTCGTTCACTCTGTGGGTCTCATCAGTCCTCATGATCCAGGATGACTATTAGTGTTCTTTCTCCCTCTCATCATCTCTTTGTGATTCTCTTGTGCATGTGTGGAGTGCTTGTCTGCGGGTCATGGGGGAGTGTTGAAGTTCATCGACTACTCACAACTCTATGCCCTCTTGCCTCTCACATCCTGCACACATTCTGTACTGATAAAATGACAATGGTCCCACCTGGGGAGACGCCCAACATGCCCATTCTGATTGAAGCTGATGGCGTTCCAAGCTGGTGCTGCTGCTGGACCCAGGAATCACCTTGAACACAAATGAGACCATTGCATGATTTCATGGTTTTTCTATGACCCTCTGTGATGTGGTAGATGCTAGGGCCGTACACTCTCACTGTCATGCCCTGCATCAGTTTATCTTGCTTTGCATGTGATGGGGGAGCTGCTTATTTCCCGGGTGCTGATCCTTAGGGTGCCGATCCTGACTGTGCATCGGTGAGTAGCCGCCCTCGGTTATTCCGAGAGGTCGGGCTCGACCCCCGGGTGGCGGCACTTGCTCACCCGAGCTCGAGACTCATGGTGAGTGAGTGCTCACCGGTACATGTCTCGCTCGCTCCCCCTGCCTCTTTTTGTCTTGATTAAGTGTGAGACTTTGCAAGCAAGTTACCGCATCCATGGCGTTTCTGGCTCGTTGGTGTTTGTTGCGTTCTCTCGTCCCACCACACATGGACTAGGTAGCCTATGCAACTTCCTAGCAACTACAAAACTGAACTTCTCCAACAGCAATGCACTCGCGTACAAAGTGATGCTCCATGTTGATTTGCGTGGTGCGGGATTGATGCATGCCATCATGCTTAGCAATTGCCTTGGCACTTTGGTTGTCGCAGCGTAGGGTGATGTAGCGGATGGCAACACCCAATTGTTGCAGCAGGCGAGACAACCAAGCACTCTCACACATACTTGCACCAAGCTCCATGTACTCTCTCTCACTGGAACTCCTAGCAACACAACCTTGTTTCCCAATCTTCCAAGAGATGGCAGTCCCACCAAAAGAAAAAGATGTAACCGGTGTGACTTCGAGTTTCAGTGTCGTGTGTCCAATTACTGTCTGTGCATCCGTCAACGACCACGGAGATTTGAACACGATATCATAGCCCCACACACAAATAGGACAGTGCATAGCGGACAACACACAGTGCTGCCTCAAAGTGTTTCTGGCAACGCTCAAGGTGTTTTTGGGAGAACTGGGACAAGACGTTGATCAAGAAGGCCACATCTCCCTGGGTGGTGGTCGCGAGATACATGAGAGCCAATCACATTGAGGTAGTCATTGACATCGACACTCTCCCAGTTGTGTTGGATCAAGAGACTTCAGCAGGCGCTAGCCTGCTGGAGTCATCGGTGTGGACGTAGTGGGGATGTTAGCCAGTAAGGAGGTATTGCACTCTCCTACTATGCGAACGTATGTGGACCAGTGCACATGCAAGGTGTGACGCTGACGGTCACGCTCAAGTTCCATGCCAAGGAATACCCGTGCTGGACCCAGGTCCTTCATCTTGTATGTGGAGTGCAGTAGGTTCTTCACTGACTGGACAGCTGTGGGATTGGGAGAGGCAATGAGCAGGTCATCAACGTAGACTAGAATGGCCACGAGTGACTCTTAGGGCGCACTCAGGAAGGGTCCACATTACTGCGTCTATAGCCACCTCTCTCAAGAGTGGAGGAAATCTCCATGTTCCAGCAATGCGGCAACCGCTTGAGCCCACACAGGGCCTTATGCAGCCGTCTGACCTTGTTTGTACCATCGGTGAATCCCAGTGGTAGGACCATGTAGGTCTCCTCATCAAGTCGACCATGCAGGAAGGCATTGTAGATGTCCATCTATTCTAGTTCCCAATCGTGTTGGGCTACAAGAATCGGGAGCGCTCGGGCAATGGTGTACCGCCCAACTGGAACGAAGGTCTCGTCAAAGACAACCCCAGGGATCTGAGAGAACCCTTTGTCTGTGAGGCGAGTCTTGTACCGGTCAACTTTACCATCAAGCTTCAGTTTTTGCCGTGGATCCGAGACCGCCTTGCGGCCTGTAGGAAGATCCATAAGCTCAAAGACACCATGCTCCTTCAGGACAGTCAACTCCTCCTGCATATCCTTTTTGCAGAGGTCAGTATCAGCTACCTCACGAGCCTGCCGAACTGTGGTAGGCTCGGGAGGGAGGGTAGGACGACCAGAGGGTGCGAATCATACAACGACATAACTAGCAACAGAGGTCTCAAGGGCATTGTGGAATTCATGAGCCGCGAGAGTGTAGCCCACTGCCAAGTTAGGGTGGACAACACTGATAGCAAGGCCAAGTGCATCAAGACCAGTGGGTCCAACAGAGGGTCCAGTAATGGAGGAAAACGCGCTAGAGTGTGTGACCCACTATGAGGGCTGAGAGGCATGGGACTGAGGGCATCAGGGTCAGTGGTTGTGTCAGAGGGTCCAGCGGTGGAGGACGATGCACTTGAGCATGAGCGTCGCTGAGTGGACTGTGAGGCCTGAGAGGAGGAGTGCTGAGGGAGAGCACAAAGTCTCCCCCCATGTGTGTATGGCTCAGGAACGAGACAAGGGACTTGAGGCAGTGGTTCATAAGTTTCGACCACAGTAGGCGTCTACACCACTGGCTCATGGGGTGAGTTGGAAGTGGAGTGCGCAGTGGACTATGTTGGGGCACAAGAGGGTGATGACTCAGAGGGTGCAAGGGAAGCAAGGACTGGCAATGCCTCTGAGGAGGAGGCGGTCAGTGAGCTCGACGAAGAGGACAGGGAGTCACTGGAAGTGGAAGGGACAAACAGCGATGGACCAGTAGGAGGAGTCGTGCTAGCAGAGCAAGGAGACTCCCTGAGACCAGAGGCTAGGACAGACACACCGCCTCCAAGCTGACGGAGCGAGGAGAGAGAGGAGGGTGGCGGGACTCTAGACAGGTCACAAAGCAAAACATCCTCTAAGAAGATGGCGTCACGGGACTCGATGACACGGGACCGGTCAGCGTCCCAGAAATGCCAAGCAGTCGACATGGTCGAGACACCAAGAACGGTGTAGAGGTGGACGCAGGGGCTGAGTTTGCCGTCTCGAAAGTCCTCCGGTGTAAGACGACAGCGACACAACCCCAGATGCGAGCAAGACGCAAGTCTACACGATGACCGTATCACCGCTCAAAGGGGGTGACGTGATGAGTGAGAGGATTGTATGGAACACGGTCATATAGGACATGGCTTCAAAGGATAGAGAGGAGGAAAGGAAGAGGCACTGAGGAGAGTACGGACACCGTTGGCAAGGGTACAGTTCTAGTATTCGAAGAAGCCATTCTTTTTGTGTGTGTAGGGAGCGACGGCTCCATACACACTCTGTAAGAGGACAAGAAGCAGGCAATGTGTCCCATTAAATCTCCGCCACAATCACAGTGAAAGACCTTCAAGCGACGTACCGATTTGAAAAAGGATCGGTTCATTTTGCCAAGGGCAAAATCAAGAAAGTTAGCAAAGCAAGGAGTTGGGAAGGTGGGAGCGTGAGCGGACTGGTCACAAAGCAAGCTATCAATGGTAGCAGTGTGAATGTGACAGAGGTGGTGGTGCAACAACTGTGCATGCACTATGAAGAGGGAGTGAATGACATTCAACAAGGATAGTGGTATTGGGATGAGGCTCAAATGACGGAACGTAAAACAAACGGTCACAGCGCTTGCCACAAACCAGAACACAACCAGTGGTGTGGTGCAGCATGGATGCAACACCGCGGGTAGAGGAGAAGTCCATGTCCTGGTCATCGGGAGTCATAACAAAGAGAAGACTCAGCTCAAGAGCATGCACAAACAGCACGTCGGGCAAGAAGAACTCCCTCCCAAGGCCAATAAAGAAGATAATCCCAACACCTTGGACCGGAAGAAGCTAGCCAATGCAAACAAAGCGAAAAAAGCCAACCAGACCTAACGAGATGATCGAGGACCAACACGAGGTCATGTGGTGGACGGCTCCCAAATTGAGGATCTAGAAACCACCCGACACGCAAACAGACGTGAGATCATGGATGACACCAGTAATGGAAGAGCGTGGAGGAAGTTGATGGCCACAGGTAGCAAGGCAACGGGGCAAACTATAAGACTACTAGTGCTCAATCAACGAGACATCAACTAGGGAACATCCCTGAACATGACCCCACGACGGACCATGAAGACCCTTGTCCACAGAACACACAAGTGTCCCCACAACAAAACACACACGCTCACCTCCCTAATCACGGAGGTGTTGCTGATGGACAGCATGAGAGAGAGCAGCATCCAGTTGGCGATCGTCGTCAAGCGAGTCAGGGGTGATGACGACGCCTGAAGAGGGGCGCCGGAAAGGAGAGGTGGACAACATCCAGGATGGAGGAGAGTAGGAGCCGGAAGGGGGCCCATAGAAGATGGGGCCGTCGAACCCTGGCGGCAATCCCTAGGGGTAAGGTGGGGTGGTGAAGCCATGGCGGTGCTCTAGGCTACGGCGGTGTAGAGGAAGGTATTGTGCGGTTGGAGGATCCAGCTGAGGTGGAGGCGCAAGAATCACCACCACCACCACCACCACCGAAGGAGAGGGCCCATTGCGCACACATGGCAGACGCAAGGCGGGTAGCATCAGGTGGTGCAGGAAACCTGGGAGAAGCGTGGCTAGTGGTGCTACAATTCGAGCACGTAACACTGCTGGAGGGGGATGAAGAAGAGGTGGAGCTGTCAGAATCTAAGCCTTTAGCGCACCTTCCCTGTCCACCGCCACCTGAGAGACTACCGTAGTGTTCCTCATATTCACTCATTATTTTTTTCCTACTTATGTGCCACTCGTATTCGCCCAGATTCATCTTCATTGGAATTTTGTTGTTGATCCTCCTATTGCCTATTGTGTTTATATCCGTACTTCTTAAATTCGTCCATAGAGTCAGATCAGGTCCAGCCAGGACCCCGTCGGTTCGCCATCTCGAACTTTGAGATGGCGAACGGCGTGGACCATCGGTTACTCTTGCCGATGGCGCAGAGCGACCGATGGCCATCGACGGTCAATCCCGGTCCATAGAACACGTGATGCCGAATCCTTAAGCGCTTGGAGAGGCCTGCCCGTATCGTTGGGATACGGGCAGGCTGTTGCGCTGGCAAACAGCCAGCACAACAGCCTGCCTGATCGCTCTGTGGCTCTCGGGCAGCAGGATCTTAGCGTCACATGCGACCAGCAGCTTCTCGCTTACCCCACTCTGCGAACATCATGCGCATGTTTTTAAGTGAGTCTCAAGTAGGTGAATAACATGTGAAAACGTTGTGTAGTAAACATGATAAACAACAATTATGAACCTTATTCTCCTAGAGTCAATACAACTTCACTAGTGTTCATAGGTGAAAGTGAAATAATTATTTAGAGCGAATATGGATAGCACTACGGTACCTCTGCCTTTGGCCTTACCACAACCTCCACACCCACCACCCCCCTAAGACGTAAGGGAACTAGCTATCGTGGTGGAGGTGGTGGATGATGAGGCAGCGGCTGAGGAGGATGAGGAGGGGAGTACAGTGTAGCTCTTGCAACTACTATGCAGTAGATGCGTTTGTTCTGTAGCGAGCTCGACCAATGAGTGAGGCACTAGGAGGTGAACTCCCACAAGGAGGCGATATCTAGTGGTGCATCCTCAAGAATAGGGGCAGCGGCCAGGCGCTCAAGCTCAGAGGCTTTCACCTCCCCGAAGATGTCAAAAAAATCGGGGATGAGGCCGTTGATAATGGAGAGAACAGTATGAAGTTGTCCAGGCGCAGCCTTGTCCAGGTCGCACAACAAGCATAGAATGTGGGCCAAATAAGCGTCAGCAGTCTTATCAGCAAGCATAGAAAGTGTGTTAAACTGGATAGTGAGGATACTCTCGGCTGCATGCCCAATCACTATCGTGCAATGCACGATGAGTGCGTAAGCGCCAATCGGTTCAGCAAGCATGCGGCGGGAAGTATCGGCATTGTATGCCCCGATCTTGTTAGTGAGATCATCAGGCCCAGTACGAATGAGAGCACGTACATCTTGAGCAGACTCAGAGTCTATGGGCACAACGGGAAGATTGGGTGAGAGATTAGGTTCCTGGTAGTATTTCCAAAGTTGCTTGCCCCGTGCCCAGGCACTGAAGAGAACTTCCAAGGAGTAGAAGGTGAGGTTGGAAGTAAAATGGAGTGGAGTGGAGTCAAAGTCAGGTTTGTGCTACAATGGCGGTGCTAGTACTTTGGCAGTGGCTGTGCCGGCAACGGCTGTAACTGTGAGGTAGGGACAACAGAGGCGGGTGCGGAAGTGGGTGATGTAGAGAAAGCAGTAGCAATGACATCAGTAGTGGAGACAGAAGGAGTACCACGCCTTGTGGGTTCGCGATGGTTAAAAACCAAGTCAGCAATGTGATATACAAAGGTTTCTTGGTCAGCTTGCTCAGCACGCAGCTTTTCCTCTGTGTTGCGCTGCAAAGTAAGCGCAACTTGCAAGGCACTTCCCTCACGCTGCATCTCAACTTACAATGTAGCATATTGGCCGTCGTCGACCGGCATGATGCCGGCGACGTGATTGTGCCAAGAAAACTTGGCAGAGTTTCCCTTGTCCCAGTGGGCATGGGATGATTATGATGGGTGTTTCAAGGCTCTATTGCAAGGCAACGGACCTGGATGCACAAACACGCCAACATAGAAGCAGTACGGAGAGAGCAGGCACAAGAGAGGATCCTAGGCTTGCCAGGCCTGATGATGGAGTGAGAACAGAGGATGAGTTACTGCTACAGAGGATGCTACAACTGCGATGGTGGCAGACATGGAGACAATGATGCAAACTACACCTGTCAGCGTGGTGGCCGTGAGGGTGGAGATGGCTGCAACTGTCAAGACAAGCAAGTGAACGTGACAGTTCGCTGATGAAGATGAGGAAAACGACTACGAGACCTGTGCACTCGAGGCATGGATGGAGGTCACTACACTAGAGTGTAATTGTAGCCGTTGCTACTGCTGATGCTATTACGACTGTTGCGGCTGGAATCTCAGCGACGGCATTGACAGTAGCTGCTTCAAGAGGACCCTGATCAACTGCAGTTGTAGTGTACGTCTGAATGTCCCTACTAGTAGCGGTGCTGGCAGGTGCACGTGTAACACGTGCTGTGGCAGCAAGAGTGGAGGCAACAACAGTATTGGATACAAGTGCATCCTTCAGGGAAAATAGGTTGTTAGATGAAGGTAATGCTGCTGAATCTGCCGCAGATGTAGTTCGAGAAGTTACACGGCGTGAATCAGGGGCTCTCGAAACTGCTGCTACAACTTTTGGTGCTGCTCTTAGAGGGATAGCACATCGACGTTGCTGACGAGTCCTATAGCCAACAAGTGGGCTTACCGGGGATTGAAGAGGTCAATGATTACATGGTGGCACTGTGGCGTGTCTTGCACCGTCGGTGAGTCTTCAGCAGCAGGCTGACAGTAGGCCGCATACACCACAGCGTCCTCCTGCTCTTTGTGCTTGACAATGTCGTATTCTTCACTGGATGATACCTGAGGCTGTTGTGGTGAACCCGCAACCACACCTTATGCTCCACCCTCTCCTCATAGTACACAATCTCGTTGTCGAGATGACAACGCTCTTACATGGCCGTGGGTGAGGTTGGAATCAGTTCGGTCTCAAGTAGAGACGCCAGCGCGTTGAGTACCCGGCGGCTTTGCAAGGCAGCCGCTAAGTAGAGAAGTGGAAGACGGAAGGTGTGATGCTTAAATTGCTCCTATTGCTGCTGCTTCGACTGTTCCCGATGTGGTTGCTGCTGTTACTACTACTATTCATGACGTCGCTACTGCAGGTCCTGTAAAAGTGTGAACATCTACTAGAAGGCTGTGGCGGTGGTAGCAACAGTTATGAAGCACAGTTGTCAATGCCAGAACCGGCAGATTGTGTAAGTCACGGTTGCTACTTCGAATGCAGCTGTCACGGCTGATGCAGGTGCGAGTAGCAGTAGTGGAAACTGCTGTAGTGGTCGTAACCATGGCTGATGCAGGCGGGAGTAGTAACGATAGATATCGCTGCAATGGCCATAACCACTGTTGATGCGGGCGCGGGCTGCAGTGGCAGAAACTGTTGCAAGGGCCATAACAACGGCTGATGCGAGTACAAGTAGTAGCGGTAAACGCTGTTGCGGTGATCGTAACCATTGTTGATGCTGGCACAAGCAGCAGTGGTAGACTCTACTACGATGGCCATAACCACGGCTGATGCGGGCACAAGCAGTAGCGGTAGACGCTGTTGTGGTGGCCGTAACCATGGCTGATGTGAGCGTGAGCCATAGCAGTAGAAGCTGCTACGATGGTCGTAATCACAACTGATGTGAGCGCGAGCTACACTGGTAGAAGCTACTGTGGTGGCTGCTTACGCCAGTGTCAAGAGATGCGGACGACAGCTGGTGGCGTCCAATACAGCGGCAGTCGACGGTGTCAAGGAGAGCAGACAGCCCTCCTGGCTCTAGTTACATGGAAGTGTGACTTGAGCACCGAGGTAGTCACGTGTGTGGGAAGTACTTGTGTGGGATCGGCAATGAGAGTTTCGACACGTCCACCTCGTGGAGACGACCACTGTCAAAGTATTATCCAGGGTGCATAGAGGAGTGCAGGCAAGCCTGATGTACGACATCATGCACAATTATCTTTTCCATGGCGGCCTGTGCCCAACCTTTCGGCAGCCTGTCCACCGGACTGCTGCAGTCTCTTCGATCGCCAATGCACCCATATCGATAGTTCGGCCGCCATCAGCCGTCGAGCAGCTCGTTAGTCACCTGCAAGGGGTGAAGTGTGTGTGTAGCAAGCCCAGAGGTCAACATGTGTCGGTGACACCCACACCAACACTCCCCCATGACCCATAGATGGCGCATGCACAGAAAGAAGTACAATGAGGACGTCCACAGTCACGAGGGACCAACAATACTGTACAGTGACACAAAGAGAGATCATAGGCACAACTAACATCATCCAGTACACAACAGGCCAACAGCATGCACAATTGCTTTGAAGGCATTGTTGCTTAGTGCCTTCATGCGGAAGTCGGCTTGTTACTGGCGAGTGTCCACCCAAAAAAACACTGACATCATCAATACGAATACGCTCACGCACAAAATGATGCTCAATGTTAATATGTTTTGTGCATGTATGATGCATGTCGTTGTGTTCAGCGATGGCCTTTGTACTCTGTTTATCGCAATGCATGATGATCAAGCGGCTGGGTATGCATAGCTACTGTAGCAATCGACACAACCAGACGCTCTCACATGTGCCGGCACCAAGCACTACATATTCTGCCTCGCTTGAGCTCTGTTCCACGCATCCCTGTTTCTTTTCTTCCATGAGACTGTAGTCCGACAAACAAGGAAGATGTACCCCATGCGACTGTGAGCATCAGCGTCATGAGCCCAGTCACTGTCAGTGTATTTGTCAACAGCAATAGAGGGATATGCCCTATAGCAAAGTCTAATCCGTGCTATAGAGAACGCATAGCGCACCACGCACAGTGCAGCCTCCAAGTGGCACGACCGTCGACACTATGAAAACTATGCCAAAACATTCACTGCAAGGGTCACGTCTGCCCTTGTGTTCATGGCCAGGTGCATGAGGAGGCCAATGACACGAAGGTAATCAGTGATATCCTCTGGCTCCCCCAGCCTAGATACATCCAGTGTCTTGAGCAGCCTCTGGCCTGCTAAGGTCATTGGTGATGACGCAGTTGGCACAGACTTAAGGAGGGACGCAAATCTCTCCCCTAGACTATGAACATACGCAGCCTGGTGGACATGAAGAGTGCACAATCGGTAATCACGCTCAAGCTCCATCCCTAATAAAAATATAAGCAGGGCCTGGGTCCTTCATTTTATTTGAGGAATGCAAGAGCGTCTTCACTCAGCGTACTGGTGTGACGCTAGGTGACGCGATCAGTAGGTCATCGACGTTCACCAAGATTGTGTCAAAAGGGTCAACTGTACTGTGTCATTATCCCTCCTTTTCAAGGGTGGAGGTGATCTCCTGGTTCCACTTACGTGGTGAATGTTTCATGCCATAGAGGGCCTTTTGTAACCGCCACACCCTCTTAGTTCCATCAGTGAATCCTGGAGGTTGTACAATGTAAATCTCTTCCTCTAGGCATTCATCTGGGAATGTGTTGTTCACGTCCATTTGCTCTAACTCCAAGTCGTGGTGTGTGACAAGGCTGAGAAGCGCCCCCCCTGTATTGTATCATTCCACGGGTGCAAACGTCTCGTTGAAATCGATACCAAGGATCTGAGAGAACCCTTTGGCAGTGAGACGCGCCTTGTAGCAATCGACTGTACCGTCAGGCTTTGGCTTCCGTCGGAAGACCCAATGTGCAGAGACAACCTTACGCCTAGGTGGGAGATCCACAAGCCCGTAAATAGCATGCTCATCCAACGCATCAAGCTCCTCATACGTAGAAGCCTCCCATAGACGGGAATCAGGGGACTCACGTGCCTTACGTAGTGTGTTGGGCTCCGATAGCAGTGTGACTGCTCCGTTGATGGCGTGACACTTGGTAACACAGCCTGTCATAGATGCCTCAATGACACTCTGGAACTCAAGCGCAAAGAGAGCATATCCAAGACCGGTGTTTGGATGAGGCGGAGGCTCAGAGCATGACGGAGAAGCGGAGGGGACCGAGTGAGACGGTCCACTGCAAGCGGAGCTACTAGCAGTAGTACGAGCAGGGAGTGCGCGTACACGCCCTCCACGAATAAATGGTGATACAGTTGCTGCCGGGGGAGGCGATGCCGAGGTCGCAGGCATGACAATGACTAGGGAAGAGAGAGGCACATGTGACGGGAAAGGCTTAGAGAGGGGAGATGCCTCTCGAGAGGATGTCGGAGATGGCAAGAGGGTAGATGCGGGAGATGAGGGAGCATCAGCCAAAGAGGAGGACATTACTAGTGAAGGAGTGGCTTCCTGGGGGGGTGAGGGTATGTCAGACGGCGGCGGCAAGACATGAGATGGGAAAACTGATGGAGAGGATGATGGAGCAGGAACTGAGGGTGTGACTGTGTCGACAGGATCCTCCTCCAACCGAAAGAGCCAAGAGAGGGAGGACGAAGAGGCGCGGCGGTCCAGATCACAAAGAATCACTGACTCAGAAAACAATGTGTCGCAAGACTCAATGACACGCTAAGGCTTGGGATCCCAAGCTTTGGACTGGGCAGAGACACCACTGAAGGGATAGAGACAACTACATGGAGACAACTTTCCATCGTGAATGTCGTCCGGAAGCCAGACAGCGGCGACGCTGCCCCACACCCTAACAGGACGCGGGTTAGCACGGCGACCATGCCAGCGTTCGAACGGAGTGACAGACCGGGGGAAAATACCATGGGGAACACTGTTCAAAACCCAGGTCATGTAGCTCATAGCCTCAAAGGCGAAGAGTGGAGACAGACCAGGCTCGGAGAGCATGGAACGCACGCCATCAGCAAGTGTACAGTTCCACCGCTTGGACACTGTGTTTTGCTGGGGAGTATAAGGGACGGTGAGTTCAACGTGGACCTCACAGGATGCGAGAATGTGAACGATGGGGCCCATGAACTCACCACCACGATCACTGCAAAAGACATGCAGGGATCACTGACAAGCACATTCAACATGAACAAGCCAGGAGTTGATGACAGAACGGACGTCACTTTTCTGAAGAAGAGAAAAAAATCCAACGATATCGGGAGAAATCATCGGTAAGGCACAGGAAATAATGACCCTTCCTGCCAAGGAAGTCATGAGAATGGAGCCCCATGATATCAGCATGCACGAGGTCAAGAGGATTCATGGACTGACTGTCAGAGGAGAAGAAAGGAGAGCAGTGCATCTTCCCCTGAGCACAGTCAAGACAGTCAGACACACAAGGGACCAGGAAGGAGGCATGGTCAAGACCAAGAGCTGGCTGGAGATGGAGCATGCTGGTGATAGCGTCGGTATGCAGGTGGCCAAGGCAACGATTTAGCAAGCGAACATGCTCAAGCAAAAGAGAGGAAGCCGCTCACCGTGCACATCACGGAAGACAGCGTGACCAGCTGGATGCAACGAAACCATGCCAACACCATGACTAGTAGTGAAGTCCATGCCCTGCGCGTCCAGGGTGGTAACCGAAAACAAGCTCACTTCGAGAGAAGGAACGTACAAAACGTCCAGTAGGAACACACCACCGTTGGGCCCAAAAAAACGAACAACACCAACACCCTAAACAAGAAGCATCTGACCAGAGCCAGTGCGAATGAAATGAATAGAACCAACAAGATCGAGAGCAACAAACGCGGCGTGAACAGAAGTCATATGGTGTGTGGCTCCAATGTCAAGGATCCAGAAGCCCTCAGACATGCGAAAAGATGGTAGCACACCATAAGTGGTGACAGCGCCTAGAGGTGGAATAGACGAAGAGAGCTTTCCACACGTGGCAAGACAACGAGGAAGGGTCACGGACTGCCACACCTCAATCCATGGAAAGCACGCAGGCTGAATCCCCTGAACCCCCGAGATGGGTCCCCACGTAAGACATTGTCACATTGACAAACATGACCTCTGGAGCGTGCAGTCACACTCTCACCTCCCCGATCGCAGAGCTGCAGCAAGTGAGTGAGGGACTGCTCCAGCAAACGTTCACCCTCAGAGGATGTTGGTGTGACCGGCTGGGAGGAGACGGATGGAGCATTTGATGATGGCTACAGCAGGTAGGCGGGTGGGTGCCATGGTGGCGGTGCGTAGGCGGAGGAAGGTGCCCGATGGAGGATGGCGTACTGTAGGATGGAGGCCATCTCCATGGATAGGGGAAGGGAGGAGCGAAGGAGGTTCCGTTCGTAGAGTAAGCATGTGCTGCCAAGGAGGTGGAGCTGGGGCGCAAGCTGGAGGACAAGGAGGATGAAGATGAACCAGCAGTGCGGGCCCAGTGGGCGCGCATCGCCACCGCCGGACAGACATCATCAAGAGGCGTAGGGCACTTGCGGGCACTGTGCTCTCTTTAGCCACAGTTCCAGCAAACGATGGAGCCAAGCGGTGCAAGAGTCCCATCCTCCTTCTTCTTGTCCTTCCCCTTACCGCCCTTGCCCTTGCCATGACCACGTCCCTATGCGACATGTGCTGTTGTTGCTGCAATGGAGGCCGATGAGGAAGAGGAGGAGATAGAGGATGGAGTAGTAGAGATGGTGAGTACAGCGACGCTAGTGAATGTAGAGCGATGGAGGCGTATGTTCTGAAGGCTGGTCAACCATGCATCAAGACGCTCAGAGACGAAGTCCCATAGAGCAACAACTCCAGGTGGGGACTTCGAGGGAACGAGCTCCGCGGCAAGATGTACAAGCTCGTCAGCCTTGACGTCGTACAATAGGTCCAAGAGCTTGGGGATCAGGCCATTTACCATGGTGACAATGGCGGAGAGCACTCCAGGAGCAACATCTCCAAGCTCACGAAAGAGCTTGATACCACGGTCCCAATAGACGTCTGTGGCTATATCAGTGCGCATTAGTAGGGTGTGAAACTAGACAGTGAGTGTGATTTGGGCGGCCTGGCCAGTAACGATGGAACCACGAGGTAGGAAGGCATATGTGCTGATGGGGTTGGCGGCAGTGCGAGTAGCTGGATCAGCATTATAGGTGCCTACGTCATCAGTCAAGTGTTCAGGCACAGCTGCGATGTGAGCGCGCAAAGCAGGTGCAGACTCAGAGGGAACAGGCACAAAAGGAGGGTCGGCAATAGGGTCAGACGGAAAATAGTACTCCCAGAGCAGTTCCCCCTGTGTCCAGGTGCTGAAGCGCACAACCCATGTGGAGAAAACAAGACCAGCAGTGAGCACTGGTGGCTGTGAGTAGAGGTCGTGTTGGCGTGGGGTAGACGGAGTGTGGTGGGTGGTAGCAGAGTCATTAGAGCCAGAAAACGCGGAGGCAGCAGGGTTAGAGGTAGTGGAGCTGGAGGAGGCAGACGCTGCAAGGGCAGTAGTGATAGACGTGGCAAACAGTCAGGAGAGGACCAGCACAGCAACCTCATCAGCCACCTTAGCGCAGTTAGTGGCTTTTGCCTGAAGGCATTCTTTAGCGACACGCTGAGTCTCGTGGGCTGCACGCAGCTCACGCGGCAACACTACAATGAGCAGCTCATTGTCATCAGGCATGGCGAAAGACCACTGTGGCCGAAAAAAATGGTAGAGTTTCCCCCTTCCTAATGGGCATGGGAAAGTAAAAAAAAGTGTATTCATGATCTTCGCTGTGTTGCACGACAGCCCAACCCAAAAGATGCACCCTAAGCACAACACAGAGAGGGGAATACAAGATGGCAAGATGGACGATGCAAGTTGGCGAGAGGCGGCAAAGAGCGGTGGCACAGTCGCCACTACAGCGGCAGCGAGGATAGTGAAGTAGAAAACTAGGGAGACCACGAGACTGAGGCCCCCTGACAGTGCGGCTGCACCCAGGGTCAACGCGGCTGCTACGACAGAGCGGATGATAGAGGACTCCGCTACTACAGAGAGGATGGTTGCTGTCGTAGAGACGTGGATAGCCGATGTAGCAGAAGAGATGGCAGAGGCGGCTGATGTAGTTGCAAAGGCCACCTCGGCAACAGTTGTTGCTAGCTGCTATGCAAGGTCAGCCGCCGTTGCTGCCACCGGCCCAAGTGCTACTGCAGCCTCTGTGTAGGCCTCAATGGCACGACCAGTGGAGGTGGCAGCGGGTGCGCATACGGCATGGACGGTAGCAGAAAAAGTGGCTGATGCTAAGGCAGCTGCATCGATGATGCCTGATGTTACCCTAGCGAATGTGAGTGCATACAGCGAGTTGGAAAGGGACGCCTCCTCATCGTGGTTTGCAGTCGCTATGCTACGACTGTCGTGCTGACTAGGGAACAGGGAGGTTCTTACCACTAGAGGATGATGTAGTGCGGCGTCGGCTCTGCGGGGTCGTACAGTGCTGCAGACCCACTGTCACTCATGTTCCATGAGTGACAGTGGGTCCACCGTACGTGACTGAGTGACTTGCACGTGTTGGAGAGGACTGGGTTCACTCGAGAATGCACCGAGTGTACCAGGTTGATGTTGTTGCAACAGCTGACGCTACTGCCAATGTGAACAAAGGAGGCGGTGTGATCACTGTGACATTGTTGTTGTAGTTGCTATTGAAGTTGCTATAACTGTTGATAATACAACTGTCCCGGTTAGTGCAACAAGTGTGATTCTATGTCTGTAAGTGCGGCGGATGGTGCAGGGGTTGCGGTTGCCGCCGTAGCCGCAAACGTTAATGCTGTTGAGGTTGGCCACTGCAGCAATGCCACGGTTGTAGCAGCTGCTGCTGTCAATTGCTACTATAGGTAATATAACTACCGTCGTTGCTGCTATCTCAGCTGATTCTATTGCACAAACTGCTGCCGTAATATCGCTACTGCCGCCGTTGCTTTGCCGATGTTGCTATTGATGCTACTGCTACTAAGAATGTTGCAGCTGCCGTTGTAGTTGCTGCTACTACTACTACTATCGTAAATTCTACTACGGTTGGTATTGCCACATTACTGCTGTTGCCGCTGCTATTGCTGTCGATGCTGTTGCTGCTGCAGTTGCTGCTACCACTGCTGCTAACAAAACTATGTTGCCGCATCCATTTTTGGTGTTGTTATGGATGTTGCAGTTACTACTGCTGCCGATGTGGATGTAGTACGGGCGTCCGTTTGCACTGTCGCTGGTGCGGCTGACAATTTCACAACTACAGCTCAACTTGTGGACTTGCAACTTCCACTTGGCATGCGGAATCCTCTAAAGAGTTGACAAGAGCCACCACGACTGTTGCATCCACTCTCTACACTGCACCTCCGTTGAGAATGGCAGGGGTGGGGGTGCGGAGCGTGGCGAACGTGCAAGGTAACTGCAGCCATACACTATAGTGTCGATGGCTAAGAGAACCACGTAGGCATGCTACAACAAGACAGCTATGATATGTATACCACTATAGCATGACAGTTGCGATCTGTTTGACGATGTAGCAAGATAGCTGCAGCGGCGACGGCGGAAGCAGCCGATCATGCCCTAGTTGGAGTCGTGAAGCATCTAACACTCACGCATCACGCAGTTTTCCCTCGTGGCTCAGAAACCAGTAATACACACTAGGTGAGTGAGGGAACACGTGAAAGAGGTGAGGAGTTGAAGGGAAGCTCAAGATGCGGCCTGGATATGCTTCGCCTAGGCAAAACACGGCAATCACAAGAGAGTGTGTTTTTCTAGGAAAAGCGGGCTCACATCAAGCTCCTCCACAGTCGGGTGAGGAGCGTGCTCGCCTTCGACCGTGGGGCTTTTTCCATGGCGTGGCTTGACTCAAGCCCTTGCCGTCCTTTTTCGTGTTATGCTGTCTGTCAAAATCCGGCAGCATTCTGCCGAGGGAGTCCCACCCCCGGCTACACTATTCTGATGGCATCCCCCCCAATACAAAAATGTCAAAGCATTATCCAGGGCGCATAGAGGAGTGCAGGCAAGCCTGATGCACGACATCATGCACAATTATCTTTTCTATGGCGGCATGTGCCCAACCTGTCGGAAGCGTGTCCACCAGACTGCCGCAGTCTCTTTAATCGCCGATGCAACCACACCGACAATTCGATCTCCGTCAGCTGTTGAGCATCTTGTCAATCACCTTCAAGGGGTGAAGTGTGTATGCAGCAAGCCCAGATGTCAATATGTGTCGGTTACACCCACACCAACAACAGAACGATTGGTCGCGATGAGTCGAAACTGCCAGCAAGGCTCGTGGCAGACTGGCACGAGATAAGATGTCAACTCCAAAACGTAATTTTGTGTTTGGGAAGTGGCGCAATATGTATCGGAGGTTGCACACTCGTGGAGCGAGAGCCTAACGATACATAATGTTAGCCCCTTTTTCCGATCAAAGGATTACGGGTAACGTCAAACAATATGATAGTTCTCGGTACGTCGTTGGAAAATGGCGAAGAATCGATATCCTTCCATCTTTATAAGTGCATGACATTCCCAAAGAATGGTCCGAGGTGACGACACTAACCGTCGCTGCCTTGTAATGTGAAGATGAAAAAAAATCGTTGGTAAAATAGTTCATGCCATATCCATAGGTCCATTAAATTAACGTTATGTTGGATATGTTGTTTATTCTAAAAATGCATGGATTTTGTGTATGTAAAATCGGATGTGCTCGATTTGACTACTTATAAAACAATTGACTGGATATGGTGTGGTTAAGATTCAACTCGTGGACATCTCAGGCTTACATTGACACTTGCGTGGATATATCAGCTACAACGCCCTACATGCTTTTAGGAAATAATGCACATTCACAAATGTGTTTCAAGAGCCTTGATCAGTTGTTTTGCTAGTCTAGCCAAATAAGTGACGTGACTGGCCAGACCCAACACTTAGTGAATTGGACGGCAAGCTTGGCCAAGCTCCCCATTCGTTTCATCCCCGACTCTCCTCGCTTGAACAAATCTGTGATGTCCGGTTTCTTCTTCGGCGAAGAACTCATTTTTGGACGCGAACAAACAAGCATTTCTATTCAGTGCCTTGCAAGCTCCAAAGTCCGAGGAGCAACGTAGTGGGTAGAAAAAATAATTATGTAAAAAATGGATGTGTGATTGACAGAGACCAATGACGTTTTTGGTTGAAGCAAACTTGTCACCAACCCAAATGTAACATGGCTAGTGTTACGTATCAGACGTACACAAGTCCCTAATCTTTCCGAGTGGACATTTTTGTCATTACACAAATAGACTACCATGCATCAAGACCCCGATTTTCACTCTGACGGTCGAAGGCAACTCGGCCAATTGCCCTCGCCCTCCGACAAACCTTCTCGCACTTTCTGACAGCTTTGACCACTCTCGAGAACCATTGACGAAAGTGTCATGACCTTTCGGTCGACTTCTCAATGCTTCAAGATACATCAAGATCTATAAAGATGCATCTCGCATGTTCGCTGTCGATATTTGAAGCTCCCCAATTCCTCGGTGGAGCTTCTAGATCTGACCACTCACAACGCGACTCCACACCCCTCGCTCGACGTTCGAACCAACGACATTGACTACGTCTCATTTGTAACTCGACACTTGTATGGATGTGTTTAATCATTTAGACACTTGTCATCAAAGTACACTTACCACTAATTATATATTGCTCGTATCCCAAATTCTCAAACATGTTCTGTCTCACAACTTCTACCTATTCACCATCTACGCTCCGTTCGGCATAATACATGGTATCAAAGTGCAGCAATGCTAGAGAGGCATCTCACTAATTTACCCATCCGGAGGACTACCTCGCACAGGCTGTCAGCATATCTCTCGTGTCAAGACTTTGCTGACTTCGGGACTACGACATGAAGTGAGCGAGCGCATCCGACGACCAGTAGCGGATCTTTGGCAACGACTTCAGCAATGGAGGAGTAGAACGTTCCTATGCACACGAATCCTAAAGCGGTAGCAAACATTGGCATGGCAGGCTATGTAGCAGCTGGATCAACCACGACGGCTCCGACGACCAACCCGGTCACGGATCCGACGGCGGCAAACCAGCCGTCCCTACCAACAACCTCAACGTGGACAGCAGGAACGACAGGTGGCACCGGATGACGGGCGCGGATCAACAAGGAACTGGAAAACGGTATCTCATCGCTTGAGGGGATCAACAGCCATCTGCTCCAACAACTCAACATCACGATGGAGGCTCTTCGCAACGCAAGTCCACAGGGAGCGGTGCTCGTTGAGAGAAATACCCAACTCTCGAACGAACCCAAGATTTTTCTGGCCCCTCCGGAACCGTTCGCTCCTGCAGGTTCAAAGGGACCGACTGTTTCGATGCGGGTGATGAGTCTGGAGGTGTAATTCACCGCAGCTGGGAAGTATGACGATCGAAAGAAGATTGACCTCGCAGCCGTGCTTTTACGTGGCACGACACTAAGTTGGTGGTCTGATCTAAAGGCCATCCAAAAATAGCAAGAGATCAGTGGGGCCTCATCAACGGCCAATGGTGCTCGTCTCATATCGCCGGCTGCATGCGTTCTACCCTTGGAGCAGATCAACCCGAAATGGCAAGACGCGCTGACGCCAGCAACCGACTGGAACGAGTTCTCGTGTGCAATGCTCACACGATTTGGATGGCTGAACAAGAAGTTTAACGCTTGGTTCAAGTTCCAACATCTATGTCAGCAGTTCAGTGTAGCAGAGTACATGTAGAGATTCCGCGAGATCAATATTGGTGCAGACATTGCCCCCAACGAACTATGTTTTCACTACAACGGCCTCAAGCGAAACATCCGTTAAGCGATCGCCATTTCGGCATCCAAAATGACTTACCGTGAATGATCGCATTAGCAGAAAGGATCGACAACACCGACTACGACACTGAGATCTAGGAATCCTACAGGTGGCGACCTCCCAACCACAATTATTATGGAAACAAAAAAAGTCAGTCGGGGGACTCCTCAACTTTGATGAAAGTGGACGCCCTCGACCAGAGAGAAACGCACGCCTGCTACAATTACGGAACAGTCGGGCATATCGCTCGCAACGACCGAAGCAAGCAGCAAGCCGAAAAGGGGAGGAAGACATAGAAAACTGAGTGAGTAAACGGCAAAGGTCAAGATTGAAAGTCATGACTCTTTTCCGTGAGGAGCAATCTGCGCGGAACGATCGTCCATCTGAAGGGCTTACGACACCGCAGAGGGTAAATGAGATCGCAAATTTTAACGAGAGATATGAGGATGACCAACCGGTGATATTACTAAAAGTGCAACCCTGAGGTTACAAGAGTCGCAAAACGGTACCGGCACTATTGGATGGAGGAGCTTCTCATAGTCTCGTAAGCAACGACATGGCCTACAAACTCGGTATGCAGACCAAACTAGGGATGTTTGAAGGAAAAACCGTCAACGGAAGATTGCAAATACAAAGATTCAAAGAACCACTACGGCTGTAAATGGGAGGTGTACAGGATGTAATGGTCTAGAGGTCATGTCCAATGGATGATCAAAATCTGTTCTCGGACGAGATTTATTGTACTGGCACAATCCACGGGTTGACTGGAACAATGGCGACGACAACGTGGAAATCGATGGCGCCAAGCGACAACACCCGTGTGGGGCAGAAGACGACAGAGGAAGTTGCAGAGGTTGAAGCAGCAGAGGAAGTCGTGGTAGCCAAAAGCGACAACCTGTACAAGCCATACCGCTCAATGTGGCCAAGGAATGTATACAATGAGGAGCTCGTGTGTGGCTCGTACATTTTTAGCAAATGGAGGAAGCTGAAGTGGCAGCAGCTGACTCATTGGCCTCATCAGCCTCATCAGCCTCATCAGCCTCATCGGCCTTATCGGCCTCAACAAAGTTCTTGATGGTACCTAAAGAGTTTGTACCACTCATTCAAGAGTTTGCAGACGTCTTCCCTGACGAAATCCAGAAAATCCTACCACCTCAATGCGACATCGACCATCTCATCGTGCTGAAACCACGAAACTGACCCACAATTTGAGGGGCCTATCGGATGAGCGATCACGAGCTCACAGATGTGAAGAAGTAGCTCAACAAAATGCTCGGTCAAGGGTCCATCCGTCCATCCACGTCACCATATGCCACACCAGTATTAATCGTGAAAAAGAAAACTGCCGTTTTGCGGAAGTGCGTGGACTACCGGCCGTTGAACGACGCTACCATCAAGAACCGCTACCCTCTTCCCTGAGCCGACAAACTTTTTGAACAACTCAGAGGGGTTCGAGTTTTCACCGAAATTGACTCGCGCAACGACTATCACCAGATCCGTGTGGCAAACGCCAACATCGAGAAGACGGTGTTTTGAACACGCTATGGGAATTTCGAGTTCACGGTCATCCCGTTTGGATTTACAAATTCCCCGGCGATGTTCATGGCAGGGATGAACAACATTTGCCGCCCGTAACAGGATTGCTGTTGTATACGAATATAGCAGCAATCCTGAAGAGCAGGATGGACCTCTTCAAAGATTTCCCGTGGTTCTACAAAGAGAGAAAACTTTCAGAAAACTCTCGAACTGCGACTTCGGTCACCGTTCGATCGAGTTTTTGGGCCACGTCATCAATGGCAGACGGATCACCATGGATCCAAAAAAAGTGGCAGCCGTCGCTGATTGGCCGACGCTGACCAACGTCCGAGACATTCAAGTTTTTCTCGACTTCTGCCATTACTACCGGTGCTTCGTGCGGGATGACGCCCAAGTGTCTGCGCATCTCTCTGAAAAGAAAACGAGTGGTAGTGGGGAGACAACGGACAAGAAGCGTTCACCGCTTTACAGAACGATCTGACCTCGGTGCCAACCCTGCGATTGGCCGACCCAACGGTCAACTATGTCATGGCTACGGATGCCTCAGACCGCGCCATCGGAGCGGTCCTCCTACAAGATCATAACAACAGAGAGCAACAGGTCGCATACATGTCTCAAAAATTGCAAGGACCGGAGATCAACTACGTCGTCACAAGGAGATGCCAGCGGCCGTACATGCATTTAAGACATGGTGGTGTTATCTTGAATGTTGTCGATGCACCATACACACCGACCACCATGCGCTAAAGTATTTTAAGACACAGCCGAATCTCAGTGGATGTCAAATCCGATGGATGGAGTTCCTCGAATCTGTGTTCCACTACGATACCGAGTACCGGCCAGGCAAAACTAATCCCAGCAAACGCGCTTAGCCACCCACCAGATCTAATGGCTGAGGCAACAACACTACAATTTGAGCGGGATCCGTATCTCGAGCGTTTGTTTACACGAGGCTACGACTAGCATGGCAAGTAGGACAAGGCAAAATTATAATACGACGTACCCTATTGGCGGCGACGATTCACTTGCCAGATGGTCCTTTCTCCAACTGATGAACTCCGCCGCATGCTGCTCGAAGAATGACATGACATCGGTCCAGGTAGATATTTTGGTCCAGGTGGATATTACTACTAGTGGGACAAGATGCAATCCGGCGTGGCCAACTTCTGAAAATCCTACGAAACGTGTCAGCGACAAAAATCTCGTCGCATGCGACTGCCCGGACTTCTGGATATTACTACCCATTCCGACGGAACCGTGGATCGAGATCTCCATGGACTACGTCACAGGATTGCCACTCAAACCCGAGGGATATGACGCAATCTTCGTGGTTGTCGACAGGTTTTCCAGAATGTCGCAGTTTTTTCCTACGGCCACCACCCTCACCATCGAAAGAACAGCGCGGCTCTTTCCAAACAATGTCGTACGGCTACACGACGTGCCGAGGACCATCAGGAGCGACCGGGACGGTCGATTCACCAGTCGTTTTGAACGCGAACTGATGGCTCGCTATGACAGTCGGATCCAGCTTTCAACGACGTTCCATCCTCAAACCGACAGCCAAACGGAATGGACCAATCAGACACTCGAACAACTTCTCCAAACATTATGCGAACCTCACATATGACGGACTGGGCACAAAAACTCCCAACCACCGAAATCGCTCATAATTCGGCGATCTCCACCGCAACGGGTAAAACTTTGTTTGTGTTGAAGTTCTTTGGCCACTCACAACTCTATGCCCTCTTGCCTCCCACACTGTTCACACACATGTACAGATTAAGTGACCATGGTCCTACCTGGGGAGGAATCAAGCGTGCCCGCTCTGGCTGGAGCTGTTATACCCTGAAGCTGCTGCTACCGCTTGACCCCAGAGTGCCTCTGTGGCACACGATGGCCATTGCATAACTCTCTTTGATTCTCTATGATTCTGTGATGCGGTAGATGCTAGGGCCCGTACATTCTCACTACCGTGCCCCGCATCATGTTTTCTTGCCTTGCATGTGCTGGGGGAGTTGCATATTTCCCGGGTGCTGATCCTTAGGGGACCACCGTGCCGGTCTTGGCCGTGCATTGGTGAGCAGCCACCCTCGGTTTATTCCAAGTGGTCGGGCTCGACCCCCGGGTGGCGGCACTCGCTCACTCGATCTTGGTGCTCGTGGAGGGCGAGTGCTCACCGGTACTAGCCTCGCACGCTCCCCCCACTAATCTTTGTCTTGGTTGAGTGCATGATTCTAAGGCAGTTACCGCATCCATGGTGTGTCTTGCGCACCGTGCCGCGTTGCTCTCACCAATACCGTCACACGTGGTCTAACTTAGCCACTTCCTAGCAACAATTGGCATCAGAGCAGTGAGGATCCAATCCCACCGCTCACCGATCCTGGTTCTTGAGCTTCCGCGGCACACATCTCCCGTGGCCTGTGTATCACCGCAGCGGACATTCTGCGCCGCCGGCCGTCTCTTCGGCCTTGAGCAACAGCACTGCTAGGTGCTCGTTGTTGAATCCTTGCCAGCCCGCAAAAGCCGTTCTCGCTGCTCTCCTCATTGTCCTTGACTCTCCGACACCCGCAGGTGCTCTCCCGCCTGCTTGCCCATTCTCCGTGGCCCTCTCTGCTAAGTTGCTCGCCTGCTCTCGGCCCTGGACTACTCTCGCAGCTGCTCTCAGCTGCTTTCCGCTCTCCGTAGTTCCGCTCAGCTGCTCTCGGTTGTCCGTGACTCACTGTTATCCCTCTTGCCCCCTCTCGGATGCTCCACGGCTCATGTTCCCTCAGCTGTCTTTGGGTGTTGTCCACCCTAAGCTGCTCTCTCAGCTGCTCTCTCAGCTACCTCTCCTCTTTACGTGGCTCTCCACGATTGTACTCTGCTGCCCACTCTCCTCAGCTGCACGTTGACCTCTCTGCCCATTCTGTGGTACTCGACGACTCCGTGCCTTCCACTTCTCTCCACCGGGCGCTGCCACATCACTATCTTACGCGAGTCTCTCTCCACCGCAACCGTGTCCGACTTATGACACGCTTGGTGCCCCTCTCACGCCTGCAACAACAGCCCACTCAGTCTTCACACTGGCTGACGACGACACCCCTCTGTGGGTGCGCATGCTTGACCACACCTACTGGCAAGAAGACATTGACGCAGTAGCTGAGCGCGAGCGGGAGGAGATAGACCGTCAGGTTTACACCCCAGACGACCTTCCTCCGTCACCACCGCTGTCACCAAGGATGCAATCTTCCCGCAGTTCATAGTCTGCCGAACTTGCAGCTGCACCCACTCCACCTCCTCTTACCGCAGCATGATCTGCCGAGGCGTCCACTGCACCCGAGGTGTCCGGTGTCATCCCTTTTCTTCTAGTGCACATCGACTCCATTGGCCTGGCAGGAGCTGTCCTTGACGCAGCTGCTGGTGTTGCGGCCACCTTTGCAGCCACAGCCAGGACCTGTCGTGCTCCCACGTAGACGGCAGTGGGCCGAGCAGCTGAAGCGTATGCACAGGCGGCTGCCTTGCTCACTCTCCTTGCAGCTGCCGTTGCAAACATTGCTACCCAGATCACAACAGCAACAGCATCCATTGCCACTGCAGCCTCCACAGCAGCAGACGCCGTCTCCAGCGCAGTCGGCTCCATTCGAGCTTCCACTGCCGCAGTGGTACTGATGCCCACTGGTGCTCCTCGTGACATCACACCACACATCACCACCGGCGTCCTCGTGGCCTTGGCCTCAGCAACAATTGTTGGAACCACTGCGGCAAGGCTCATGTGTCTCACGGTGGCGGTCACAGGTTGGGTGGCGGTACTCTTCTCCTCAGCCGCAGCTGTTATCCTGCCGCTCTGCACCTTGCTTCCGCATCACTAGCTCGGTGAGCACTGCACTCCATAGGGAAACTTAGCACTCTCTTGCACGTCCTTGCATTCCCTCCTCACTCCACTTGCATTCACAGCTCCATTCTCTCATCATGCCTAGACCGGAAGAAACTATAGAGGCCCTTCAAGCCGCTCTTAGTGAGGCGCAAGCAGAGCGCCACAAAGCTGAGGATGAGCTTCATCAGGGGCGGGAAGCACATCATGAACTAGCGGCCACCTTAGTGATTGAGCGCATGCGTGCCATGCCAGGCTTTGCTGCACTTCTCCCTACCACCGAGTCTGGCTCAGCGGATTCGCCAGCCCCTCCTGGTGGTACGGTTGCAAACTCCTCTTCTGCCTCTCTCTCAACATCAACCTTTGCCCGTGCTCTCCTCCCAGCTCGGCAGAAAGACTTTGAAATTCCACCACCACTATTTACGTCTAAGCTTACGTTCACTTCCTGGGAGACCCGCTTCAGCGCTTGGGCCCAGGGTGAGCTCCTTTGGGAGTACTACTCTCCTGCCAAGGCACCATTTGTGCCACAGCCTACAGAGGCTGCTCGCGCTGTGCGGGCCCTCATCAATGCAGGCCCCGAGAGTCTTCTCAACGACATTGGTACGTACAATGTAGACCCTTCCCACAGCATCACTGCTGATCCCGTCGGCGCTTACACCCTTATCCGCCGCCACAAAACAGTGACTGGGCACGCGGCCCAGAGTGTGCTCACTATTCAGTTCAACACATTACAGATGCGCACTGATGAGACACCAGATGAGTATTGGACGCACAGTCTGCGCTTGCTTCGGGTCCTTGGCAAGGCCGCCCCCGGTCCTCTCTCATCCTGCTTGTCCATTGTTGCTATCCTCATCCCAGAGCTGTCTGACTTGTATATGCACGTCTCTCAGGCGGAACTTGAGTGCCTTGCCTCTGAACCTGTACCTGTTGATGCCCCACCCGGAATCGGCCCTCTGTTTGACTTCACTGCATCACGCCTCACCGACTGGTGGAACGCCTTGCAGAACAAGCGCATGCATTGCGTTGCATTGGCTGCTGTCACCACCCCCTCCTCTTCCTCCACTGCTGCAACCTCCTGTTCTTCTTCCTCTTCGCAGGCTGCAGCGTACTCCACTCAGGGTGCCTCTAAAGGGGGGGGGGTGGTGGGTCTGGCCGTAGTGGCGGCCGTGGGGGCAGAGGCCGTGGTGGTCGCCGCGGCGGCAAAAACTCGGCCCCCACTACTGCCGAGGTCACTTGTTGGAACTGTGGTGCTTCCGGCCACTCTGCACCGAAATGTCCAGCTCCTCGTGACGATGCCCGTCTGGCCTCCTCCATGCGCGCCCACTGGGCCCACACCGGTGTTGCCGCTTCCTCTTCCGCTGTTGCCGTGACTATCGCATCGTCTTCATCGTCGTCCTCTGCCTCAGCCCTTTCCACCACACTTTCCCCCCTTCAGCCAACACCTCCAGCTCCCAGCCCCTGGGGTTGGATACCTCCTCCATCTGGCCCTCCATACTACGGTCCCCCATCTTCTCACTACCACGTTCCCCACTAGGCTCATGACGATGGGCACTTCTCTGACCGCTCCTCCGACCGTTCCTCGGAACGCTCCTCTGATCGCCGTGACGAGGAGCGTACCCTTGAGCGTCGGCTGGCGGAGCTCCTTCACCTTCGTTCTCAGGGAGGTGAGAGTGTAAGTGGCCAGTCCCGTATGTCTGTCTGTGAGTCTGAGGTCACACTTCGTGGTGCATCCTCTGGTCGGGTTCAGGGGGACTTGCCTGTTGATTATGCCTGGATTAAAGATTGGCAGGCGCACACATTCCCCACTCGTCTTGGTTGTTCGTCCTCCCCATCTGCCCGTGGTACCGTCGCTGTCTATCTTGTTCTCCCCTCCACTCGTGCCTCACCTGGCCTCTGGATAATAGACTCTGGGGCCACACATCACATGACCTCCTGTCGTTCCTCCTCCGTATCCCTTGGCCCCGTTCAGTCGGTTCGCTTTGTGCGCACAGGCTCCGGCCAACTGCTCCCTGTTCAAGGTGTTGGTGTTGTCCGCTTTGTCGGTCCTGGTGGCACTGTCTACCTTCCTGACGTGTTGTACGTGCCTGATCTTGAAGTCAGTCTTCTCTCTGTGACCACCCTTGACGACCAGGGCATGGACTTCTCCTCCAGCCATAGCCTTGCCTCTATATCTCTGTGCTCATCTGGCCGTGTTGTCCTTCGTTGTTCTGCTCACGTTGCCCTCACCTTCCGCTGCCTCTGCTCTTGTTCACGTCACCCCCTCCTTGTCTCCCGATCATGCCGATCTCCTACATTGCCGCCACATTCACACTGCTGCCATCCAGTGCCTTCTTCGCCTTCGGATTGCTCTTGGTCTTGACCCTCCCACGTTTGCTCCTCCCTGCATGTCCACCTGTCTTGACTGTGCCAGTGGAAAATTGCACCGTTCCCCTTTCTCCACCTCTGCGTCCACTACAGCTCACCCTCTTGATCTGGTCCACGCTGACGACATGGGTCCGTTGCCCCATGACTTTCTTGGCGGTCTCGGCCGTTACGTCCTGTGCTTAACTGATGACTTCTCTCGCTACCGTTGGATCTTTGCCCTTCGCCACAAAAGAGATGTCACTATTGTCCTTGAGTCCTGGCTCCTGCAGGCTGAATGTGCCTATGGCCAACTCTTGCGTGTGTTTCGCAACGACCGCGGCGGCGAATTCTTTGGTCCTACCTCTCGTTTCCTTGAGTCTCGTGGTGTCCGGGTTGAGTCCTCTGCTCCCTACACCCCTAGCAGAATGGTGTCTCTGAGCGTTGGAACCGCACCCTCACTGATGGTGTCCGTTCTCTCCTCGCTGCATCCGGGCAGTCCCCTCTCTTTGGTTTTGAGGCCATGTCTTACATGACCTGGGTCTGGAACCGTATCCCTCATGGCCCCCTTCCTCACTCCGTCACTCCTTTGGAACGCTGGACTGGTCAACGTGCTGACCTCCGCCTTGCCCGCGTCTTGGGGTGTCTTGCCTCTGTGTGGATCCCCTCGTACCAACGGGATAGTAAGATGTCTCCTCGTGGCCGGATCTGCCTCTTCCTCGGCATTTCTCCATTCTCTAAGGCGTGGCGATTCTGGGATCCCTCCCGGTGCCGTGTCATTGAATCTCGTGATGCTCTCTTCTTTGAACACCTGTTTGAGCGTGATTCTCCTTAATTTGGTGGGTCCCTCTCTCCACCCTCTCGGGATGGGGGTGGTTCTCTACCCTCTGGGCCTCTTGTTCTCCCCTCTGGACGTCCCTCACCACCCCCTGTTTCCTCGTCGTCAGAGCAGAGTTCCGCTCTGCCCTCCTCTCCATCTCTGTCCTCTTCCCCCGTCGCGTCTTCTGCTCCTCTGGCCTCGCCTTCTCCCCGCCATTCTTCCGTCCCTCCTGGGGTGCTCTCTCGTGAGACCTCTGCCTCTTCTACACCCTCTGTCTCCTCCTCTGTCCCTCCATCTGGCGCCATGTCCCCGCCACCATTTCTCTCCCAACCGTCTGACCCTGTGGCCTCACCCCCTCCGTCTGTGCAGTAGCACACTGCTGCTCCCTCCTCCTCCGCGCGTGTGCCATCCATCCCGCCAGTCTCACCCTACACTCGTGGAGGACACCTCCGGGCACTTCCCTCTTAGTCTCACCCCGTGGTCTCTGGTGACCCGGGTCTCCGCGCCCTCGGGCTTGCTACCTCTGCTCTCTCCACTGCAGCGTCCGTCATTCACCCCAGCACTACCCTTGGCTACTCTCTTGTCGAGGAGGAGTTTCACTCAGCTCTATCCTCATCTGTCGTTGGGTATGTGGCATCATGCTTTGCTGCCGCTGGGCTTTCTCCGCTGCCCCTCGAGCCCCTCACTGTACAGGCAGCACGCACGGCCTCAGACTCCTCATTGTGGGAGCAGGCCATGAAGGCCGAGCTTGATGCACTGTGTGAACATGGTTTGTACGAACTTGTCGACCTCCCACCAGGCCGCAAGGCAGTTGCTGCTAAATGGGTATACCGTTGCAAGCTGAATCCTGACAACACAGTTGAGCGGTATAAGGCTCGTCTCACTGCAAAGGGATTTTCTCAGATCCCCGGTGTTGACTTTGACGAGACTTCACCCCGGTTGGTCGTTACACCACAGCCAGGGCTCTCCTGAGTCTAGTCGCTCAGCATGACTGGGAGCTCGAGCAGATGGATGTCAACAATGCCTTCCTCCACGGTAGGTTGGACGAGGAGATCTACATGGTGCAGCCACCCGGTTTCTCACATGGAACAAACAGGGTATGGCATTTGCGGAAGGCCCTCTATGGCCTGAAACAGTCCCCACGTTGTTGGAACCAAGAGATCACATCGACCCTTGAAAAGGGGATTACAAAAAGAGCGTTGTGGACCCTGCGTTGTTCCTTAGTACCCCCACCAACCCACCTGTCGCCATTCTTGTCTACATGGATGACCTCCTCATTGCTTCTCCTGATGTCGCATCTGTTACGGCGGCCAAGACCCTTCTCCAGTCGGCATACAAGATGAAGGATCTTGGCCCAGCTCGTGTCTTCCTTGGCATGGAGCTGGAACGTGACTGTGGGCGTCGCACCCTGCACGTTCATCAGGCTGCGCATGTACGCAGCCTGAGGGAGCGCTTCACCCCGCTCCTCACATCATTTCCCACGGCATCCACTCCAATGACACCTGTTGGTCAGTCCTTACTGAAGTCTCTGGAGGTGCCCACACTGGGGGAGACAGTTGATGTGACCGATTACCTCCGTGTCATTGGCTCCTTGATGTACCTCGCCACGACCACCCGCGCAGATGTGGCATTTGCTGTGAACTTTCTATCTCAGTTCTCCCAGTGCCCCCGTGAGCGTCATCTTGGGGCTACGTTGAGGGTAGTGCGCTACGCCCTCTCCACTCCTCGCGTTGGGCTGTACTTTCATGCGCAGCCCTCAGTCGTGGTGGACGGGTTCACAAACAGTGACTGGGCGCATGACTCTGATCCCCGCAGTCGCACGGGATATATCTTCTTGGTCGGTGGCACTGCAATCTCCTAGAGAAGTGGCAAACAAGGGTGTGCTGGTCGCAGCACTGCTGAGGCTGAGTATGTTGCCCTTGGTGCAGGCACATGTGAGGCAGTCTGGCTGTGTCGTTTGCTGCAACAACTGCGTGTGTCTATCTGTTGCATCACTCTGCGCTGCGACAATCAAAGCACAAAGGCAATTGCTGAAAACAGCGGCATGCATCATTCACGCACCAAGCACATCAATGTGGAGCACCATTTTGTTCGTGAGTGCATTGCTGCTGGCATCGTCCACGTTGCTTGGGTGGACACGTGGTCTCAGACAGCTGACTTTCTCACGAAGGCACTCAGTCGTAATGTCTTCAAAGGTGCTGTTCACTCCGTTGGTCTCATCTGCCCGCATGATCCAGGTTGATTGGTTCTCGTACATCTCTATCACCTCTCGTGATCCCCTCTCTTGTCCTCTCTTGTGTGTGGGTTGGTTGCCTGCGGGTCATGGGGGAGTGTTGAAGTTTGTTGGCCACTCACAACTCTATGCCCTCTTGCCTCCCACACTGTTCACACACATGTAAAGATTAAGTGACCATGGTCCCACCTGGGGAGGAATCAAGCGTGCCCGCTCTGGCTGGAGCTGTTGACACCCTCAAGCTGCTGCTGCCGCTTGACCCCAGAGTGCCTCTGTGGCACACGATGGCCATTGCATAACTCTCTTTGATTCTCTATGATTTTGTGATGCGGTAGACGTTAGGGCCCATACATTCTCACTGCCGTGCCCTGCATCATGTTTTCTTGCCTTGCATGTGCTGGGGGATTTGCATATTTCCCGGGTGCTAATCCTTAGGGGGCCACCGTGCCGGTCTTGGCCGTGCATTGGTGAGCAGCCACCCTCGGTTTATTCCGAGTGGTCGGGCTCGACCCCCGGGTGGCGGTTCTCGCTCACTCAAGCTTGGTGCTCGTGGAGGGCGAGTGCTCACCGGTACTAGCCTCGCACGCTCCCCCCACTAATCTTTGTCTTGGTTGAGTGCACGATTCTAAGACAGTTACCGCATCCATGGTGTGTCTTGCGCACCGTGCCAGTTGCTTTCACCAACACCGACACACTTGGTCTAACTTAGCCACTTCCTAGCAACTACAGTTTGAACTAGTGTATGGCTAACTTCCCGCCACACCAGTAGGACGACACAGCCAGAGCAACATTCCCGCGGTTGATGTCCAACATCGCGACTTCTCTTCCATCTGGGAAGAACACTTCAGATACTCACAAAGACATAAGCGGCGATGAAATGAGCATCTAACCCACATCGTAGCGATGATGTGTTCGCCACTGGCGACAGATTTCGTCTCAATTCGACCAACATCAAACTTCGCGGGGCCGATTGTTCGAAGCTTGAACCCCGATGGTTGGTATCGTTTGAGATCGAGCGCATGCAAACCCTCGTGGTTGCGCGACCCAGACTCCCCGACTATATGAAAGTTCATCCGGTCTTCCACATCTGCAGACTCAAGCACTACTAAGACCCCGGAGAGAACTTCTTCGGCAATGATGTACCTCCCCCTCCTGATTTACAAGTGGACGAGGACACAGATTCATCAGCAAGGACATCCTCGGCCATTGACAACATGGCAATACAACATAATATCTTGTCAAATGGCACGGCTACGACGCCGCACAGAACAGCTAGGAACCCTACAACATCTTGTGAGACGTCGATCACTTGATCGACGGATATTACCGTCGTCACTGGGCCACATCAGTACGCTTGCGGGGACGTCGCGACTAAGTGCGGGGGGGGAGGGGAAGTGTCGCCGATTGGACGAAATTCGTGGCCGACTAGATCAAAACCGCTGTGCTTGAGGGTCTCCGACCCTCAAGCCATCCCGTCCAACCCCCCACAGTCCCAGGTGACCCCGCTCGAGCCATGTGGCTCCTTTGACCGGTCGGCGTGGCACTGCCACGCTACACTCCCACCCACTAGGAGTGAGAGCCGCCTCGGCATCTCCGGTAATCCCAACGTGGGATTCGAGCCTTGGAGCTCTGATACCAGTGTAGCCGTTCGGACAAAATCCTTGGCCAACCAGGCCAAAACCGCGGTGCTTGAGGGTCTCCGACCCTCAAGCCATCCCGTCCAACCGCCTACAGTCCCAGGTGACCCCGTTCAAGCCACGTGGCTCCTTTGACCGGTCGGCGTGGCACTGCCACGCTAGAGGAAGTGTTATGTACCAAACGTACACGAGTCCCTAATCTTCCGAGTGGGCATTTAAATCATTACAGAAATAGCCCACCACGAGTCGAGACCACGATTTTCACTCCGACGGTCGAGGGCAACTCGGCCAACTACACGGGCCTTTCAGCGAGCCTGCTCGCAATTTCTGACAACTTCGATAACTCTCGAGAACCATCGATAGAAGTGTCACAACCTTTCGGTCGACTTCTTGACGCATCGAGATATGTCAAGATTTATAAAAATGCATATCGCATCTTCACTGTCGATATTCGAAGCCCCTTGATTCATCTGCAGAGGTTCTAGATCCGAGCACTCACGACGCGACTCCACATGCGTCGCTCGATGATCGACCCAACGACCCCGACTACTTCTGATTTGTAACTTGACACTTGCATGTATGTGTTCGATCATTTCAACACTCGTCATTGAAGTACACTTACAGATAATTATAAATTGATCAAGTCTCCAAAATTTTCTAACGTGTTTCGTGTCACAACGTGTACCTGTTGTCCATCTACGCTCAGTTCGGCATAACAGGCACAATATATCCCACAAAGAATAGGTTTATAAGAAAATCGCCTTAGTTATTTACACATTTAGCAACGGTAACGGTTTGCGCTGTTTCTCTCCTTGCCGGATTTTCCACAGGAGACAAACCGTGCGCATCTTCGCAGAAGTTCAGAAGACGTTTGACCTTCGACTCTCCCTCACCTTCTTTTCCTCTCTTTCTTCCCCAGCCTCTTTCTCGCACTCGAGCTGCCCGCCTTGGGCCAGCGCAGTCTGCGGCCGGTGGCTTGGACACCTGGATCAGTCAAGCTCGAAAATTTACGCGCCATGCGTGTGACCGGGTCAAGCATACCCTGAGTCATTACACGCGGCACCTATTTATTTGTTAAGATACTGCTATCCACCAATCAAGGAGCTATGTCGTGCACGGTGTCAGACGAAAAAACTTCGGAGACATTCGTTAAACGTATTTGCCATTACTTTCAACGTTGAGTCCTAAAAACAGAAGCTTACTTAACTCGAAAAGGAGGTCTGAATGTAACTAAAAGGGTATACCCAGTCATAAAACATTTCCGACTTCGCAAAAAGCGTCATACGAAAGCGAAACCACATATCTAGATTGCTTCGAAGCAGCTTCACAAGTTGTTCACGCTTTTTGTTGAGCCAACTGCCCAGCAATACATCGTCCTCTCTGAAAGGTCAACCGTACACAACTTGTCGACCTAGTATTGCCTCAACGAGCCTCTCTTTTTTGTCGCAAATGTCGGCTACTTCGAATTCGCTACACACGGCGTCCACTTTCCAAAACGTAGGGTGAGGCTGGTTGGAATCGTGGGTTGAACGCACTCAACCCACGATTCCAACCAAATCGGATGCTGCTACGGAACTTCCTCCTTCCGCTCGGTTGAGTTTAGTGGTTGGGTGGTTTTCCTGAGTTTGTTACATTTTATTTTTACCATCACAGGGTGAACATACAATTGGCAAGCGAGGTTCGCTTCCTCACTTATTTCTCACAACATGCATTTCTTTCACGATCTGGCAGGGACAGCCAGCTTCCCATCGCAGGTGGGAATAGGCGAGTACGGGTGGATATGGGTGAAACCATAGACTTCACCCACGCACGTCCATGACCTATTCACTGGCCTAGCACTGTGTAGGCCGTGGAGGACACAGAGTGTCCTGAATTTCGTGGGTGGATGGCCTGGGTGAAATGTCGCCCACCATTCCCACCTGTGGCCAATTCAGCAGTTCGACCAATAGCTCACTTCGGTCGGCAAAGTTGTAGGTTGTTCCCAGCCTCGCTTTGAAGAAGCGATATTCTAGGGTTTCAAAGGAGGAACGCTAGTCGCCTTTGGAAGCCGACTTCCGGATTTGAATAACGTTCCTTTCTAGACCAGTTGACGTAATCCCGCGCAAATCGTTTGTGACTTCCGCGTCAACGTCACCGTTCCTCTTTTGGCGTTCTCGAACTCGGGACATGTCGTTCAACAGGTTGCTAACGGCTGCCAGGTCGTGTTTTCGAATCGCAACGGGATCCGTTAGCCCAGGGCAATTCGACCTGGGTTATGGGTCAAATCGCTCATAAGCGTCTGAAAAGTGGGACCTTTGCTATGCAGGTTGTGTAGCAGTCCCATCACTTCACCACCATGGACCGCCGCTCCCCTTGTGCTGCTGCAAGGAATGCCCTCATCCGACGTGTAGTTGAACTTCGAGCGCAACTGATTTCCTTGCTTCGACAGCTCCTCATCGACATAGTGCACTCTATCCTCCGCCGCCTACGCCGCTGCCCCATGATGGACGGTGTATTTCTAGGTCCATCTTGGTTACGCGAGCTACACAACGACCACCCACAAAGGATCTTCAACATGACATGCCTCTCTGTCAACTCATTGGAGACGATTATGTCCTACTTCTGCTGTCGAACCACACTCTGCGACATGAACTTGACAATGGAAGAGAAGCTCCTAATGTACATGTAGTGCATTTGCTTCGGCATGTTGGTGCGACAGATCATGGAGCGTTTCCAAAGAGCAGTGCCGACAGTTTAACGTTCTCTACACGACGTCGTTCGAGCTTTGGTGGGAGTTTCCACGGCATTAATCCGCCTTCCTCATGCTACTACGTCCTATCCCGACTCATGGGTAGGGCGTCATCACCTTCTTCCTTGGTTTGAGGACTGCATTCGTGCCATACTCGGTACACACGTGCCAGTTATAGTGCGCCACACTCGTCAGGTCGCATATGTTAATCGCCACCATCAGATCACGTAAAACATCCTAGCGACATGTGATCATGAGCTCATTTTTACTTTTGTCAGCGAAGGGTAGGAAGGAAGTGTCCACCACATTAAAATTGTCAAGAATGTAGTGCGCGAAAGTTTCTCACTCCCACCTAACAAGTACATGTTGGCAGATGCGGCGTTCCCCGACACTCATGGGTTGATGATGCCATATAGAGGGGTGCGTTATCATTTCCAAGATTTCGGAGAGGGAAAATTGCTCCCACAAAGAAAACAAGAGTTGTTTGACTGTCGACATGCGGCGATACACTCGTGCATTGAACGTGCATTCGGGTTGTTAAAAGCACGTTCTTGAGTTCTACGCAAACTACCTCAATTCGGTGCATCTTTCCAAGGTCCTGTCATTCTCTCCACGTTTGTCATGCACAACATAATGATGTGTTTTGAAGGGGGTTTTCAGACTTAGAATCAATCATGGATGCCGTGGGAACGGAGGACAGGGGCCGTAGCCATGGCATGGCAAGGACGAGAGCATGGCGTAGCCGCATTGTAGAATCCATGTGGAATGAATTTGTCGCTGACTTGACGTCAGACTCCGAATCCTATGATGTTTCATTGTATTGACAAGTGCAAACCATACAATGGCGTTAGGAGAATACACAATAAGACTGGATAATTGACCGTCCCAAAAACACATTCAACATTTAGGACACTAAATTCATCTAGTACATCTCTTCCTCTTCCTCGTCCAAGATCTCATTTTCTTCCACAACTGCTTCCGCATCAGGAACAACGTTGTGCAACCCCACAAGCCCATCCGCGGCGACCACTGTCTTGGGCATCCACAGGCGATGGTCCTTCCTCCGATGCCATGGGCGGAGCTGACATCACCATGACGTCAGGGGTTGTGTTGATGACGTTGTCACCGGCAGCCTTGTCTAGATAGAAAAAGGCTGTCGCGACATCAAACCACGGCATTGCAAAATCTTGGAGACGACCTTGTTTTGGATTGCATCGCCTAATGTTGGCCCACTCGGGTCAACCTTAACCTTCCACGTAGAGCGGTTCAGCTGCACACCACTCTTTCCAATGAGGTCCCGGGTGTGGCACCAAATGCGGCCGATAATCTGCATACGGCTTTTGATTTGCAAGGGGGTTAGTGGCTCGGTGAGAGCCCACGAAGTTGAAAGCTTCTTTGCAACCTTGTTCAATTTAGCCTGCCACCCGCGAGTTTTGCGGTTGACATCAGCATACACCACCGCCTCTTGCATGAGAAGGATGTCACGCTCATGGGTCCACCAACCTTTTCCGAGGCCCCCGCTTTGGGTGGATCCGCCAAAGGTGGACTCGCACTCCGCGGTTGGTGTAGACACAGGCGCCAGCTTGGCGATTATGGCCGGCACAAGCATCTCCATTTGTTTTGCCAGTGATAGGCATCCCGGAGTGAGGGGGTGCGGGGGACGCGGTGCACGGGAGCCAAGACGGTGCGCTTCAGCGGGTGGACGTTCTCCTCTTGCGCAAGGCTTTTCGTTCTACCCGGTGTCATTGTCCTGTGGGTCCTCCAGGACGTCGTCGCCATGGATGAGGCATCGCTCGTTTCGCGTGATCGCGTCGGAGTCACGGACCATCCACTGCGCGCCACACCAGCTCTCCTCCCACGGCCAGTAGTGGTTGTCAGATTGCTCAGTTGGGCTAGAGGAGAGGTGCGACTTAGTATTTGCAAGTGCAGGACCATTGATGGACTAAGACTCCCTATATAGAGCAAAGGATTCAGCAGGGCTGTCCATGGCAGATGAGGGCGGAGGGAGGTAGCGTACGCAGATTGGTAACGAGTGGCGGAGGTGCCAAGTCTCGGTTTAGCGAGCCCAACAAGTACTTTGGGTGCATCTAGCGGCTTGAGGGCGACTCGATGTGGGCTTGAAGTGCCAAAAGGCGGTGAGGACGCTCGATTCAAACGTGCGAATTCAAACTTCCATTTTTTGTGAAAAGGAAATGAGCACATCTAGCCATTCAATGTAGTAAAAACAATAACAAAATCTAAGGAACTTGGAAGTGACTTCCAACAAAAGAATCTGAAGGCGACTTGGCTGCGAAAGTAAAAAAATTCACTTCTGGAAGTCATTTCTATATGGAGAGCGTACTTGGCTTTGGAAGTCAGCCTGACTTCCGATGGGTTTTGGTGGGGACGACTAGTTCGGGTGCCAAACGTGATGCCTAAGCACACGTTAGCATTGACCCCTGCCGTGTCAGCATCCCGAACCACTTCCCTCTCGTTTTCCTCGCTTTTGACTTTTGACTTCCAAGCCGGGGAACAACCTATTGGTTGGACTATCTGTATAGAGCATGGCCGCTCGTTGGCCATGCTCTATGCAAGGGAAGTGGCATGGGGATGTCTCCACACTCGATCAGGCCACGATGGAACGGATCGGACGACACATAGGTACCTGTCCACCGAGCCAAATGTTTGGACGTGCGCATGTCTCATGTACACACAGCTTCGACATTGGCAACCGGCATGATTTTGGAGAAAATGCTGACAAAATTCGTTAAAAATCGATGTTTAGACCATCTAAACCAACCAAGCAGCTGCGAGTTGGGAAATTCTGCCCAACCCTCCATTTCGACCGAAACTAGCCTCACCCATAGACATGCAAAACGTCATTTCGTTTAACACCTCCTTTGGGAGCTATCACGATCATTTTTTATCATTATTGACAGAAATTTTTTTTAAAGGCACATGTAATGTCTGAAAAACAATATAGTCATCATAAGATAAGATTAGAAACAGCCATGTCTTCATTTTTGAAACATGGACAGATGAGAGAAAGAGAGAGAGAGAGAGAGAGAGATGATAGATGACGGGGAGAGATACAAGAAAAGAGAAAGAGTGAGGGGAGAGAGAAAGAGAGAGAGAGAAAGGGAGAGAGAGAGAGAAAGATAGAGAGAGAGAGAGGGAGGGAGAGAGAGAGAGAGAGGAAGAGAGAGAGGGAGATAGAGAGAGATAGAGATAGATAGAGAGAGAGTGAGAGAGATAGAGTGTGAGAGAAAGAGAGAGAGAGAGAGAGAGAGAGAGA